>LPNX010743145.1:31049-52920 GCA_001517045.1 Pseudotsuga menziesii | reverse complement strand
ATGAAATGACTTGAATTGCCAGTAGTGGGCTCCATGACCTTTGCAAGGTCATCAGGGTCTTCATCAAGGGTTCCAAGACTTCATGGGCTTCTCCATTGTTTGCCAAGGCTTCAGGATTATCTCTAGGGTCTTCAGCATCATTAGCAGGGCTTCTTCAAGAGTTCAACAAAGTGGTGATATCGATGACATCAAGACCATGTTGGCATCAATGACAATTTCATCAACAGGCTTGATATGGAAAGGAGATTCTTCTTCAATTTTGGTACATAGAGAATATCTTTCATCTTGATAGGTCTTCCTAAGTCTAGCTTGTAGGATGCCTCTCCTACCCCTTTTATGGGATATTGGTAATCATCTCCAAGTTTAACTTTGTAAGGTGAGTCCTCTTCTGTCAAGTTGGTGAGAGAGTGCTTGAAACCTTTCATGTGCTTGGAAGCACCACTGTCAACAAGCCAAACATTGCTTCCATGAGTGACAGTACCTGTGACTGCTGAAATCAAGACATATTCTTCATCACTAGAGGAATCTTCCCTAGCTCTCTTCTTAACTGGTTCATCATCTTTTGTAGTATGAGCATAATACCTCTTCTTTCCTTTCTTCGCATGGCCTTTTCCTTTGGGGCAATCTCTTGCAAGATGTCCCTTTTCATCACAAGTATAACATCTGTAATTTGAGTAGTCCTTCTAAGGTCTATGATTCTTTTGGAATTTTCTAGGCTTCTTGTGAGAGTGTTCTTCTTTCTTGTTTTTTTCTTTCTTTGCATGAGCCCTTAAGGCTTGATTATTGTCTTCACCCATCTTCTCTTCTCTGGCTTCAATTTTGGCTTTCTCTTGTGTACAATCCTCCCATAGTCTAGTGAATTTGGTGAGCCTCCTTCTAGAACAAATTTCTTGAATGAATAATTCCCATGATCTTGGGAGACCATTCAATGTAGTCATCACCAATTCTGCTTTTTCACATTGTCTCCAATAGCTTCTAGCTATTCTTTGATTTGGGAAACCCTTGTAAAATAGGATTGGATACTTTAGTTCTACATCTTTACACTCTTGAGTTGAGTTCTCAAGGTAATCTTCCTATTAATGCTCTTCCCTTCATACAATCTAGTCAAAGCATCAAACATCTCCTTGGGAGTCTTCAAGGAGGAAGCATGTGGGATCACGTGATCCTTGATGGAGTCAGCTATGATCCTCTTGGCCTTGACCATATTCTTTTTGTGTCTAGCCTTGTCTTCATCTCCCTTTGGCTCTGTAACTTCTTCCTTGACATTATTTACCAAGTCATGCTCTTCTAATATGAGAAGCACTCTATACTTCTGTGCCCAAAAGTTCTCAGCTCCTTCAAGCTTGTCATCAAGCTTGGTATTTTTTGTCATCTTGATAAAATGAGAACCTCAAATGCAAATAATGATAATAGTGCTTACCATTAGAGATGCTCCAACCAAGTGCTTGCTCCAATTCCTTTTGAAATTTGCTTTCTGGTTGATCTAGGGTTTGTCAAAGAAACCCTAATTTTCCAACTTTGGAATCTTGCAAATCTAAATATAGAGAGAGATGCGCCTCCCTAAGGTTAGTTGGACAATGATCCTTTTCTTTTAGATATGTGGAGAAAACTGCCAAAAATTTGATGCCCTAGTTTTCCCGAGTAGTAGTGATAGGCCCCAAATTGAAAATTCACAAATCTGGAATCTATCTCCACAAAAAGATGCTCCCTCCTAGGGCGAATTGATTTGACCTCCTTTTCAAGCTGAACTGTGGAGGGAAGTGCCCAGAACAAGAAGCCCTAGTTTCCAACTTTTGTTAGTTACAACTGCACAATGACTTCTTTCGAGATGACTTTGATTCCATGTTAGAATTTTATACTTAAATGATGGTTATGTTATATCTTCAAACAATTTGCATTATATCACAATAACCATATACAATAAGATCACTGAAAGAAAGACAAACACAACAAAACAAAAGTACACAAAGATTTCTCCTCTGGGAAACCCTACAAGGGAAGAAAACCCAACAAACTTCTTCAGTATAGATTCGTTAGTAAGTACAATGTCTTCTAGTACAATCCAAGAGCTAAAGGCTCTTTCACACAAAGATCCCTAGAATAAGCTAAGATTGAAATCCCAAGAATAAGATGTCTTCACAATGCAGCCACTCTCCCTCCTCTAGTGAACTTGTTCTTCTTCTCTCTGTAGCAAATATGCTTGAGTGCTTGATGTGTCTAAATGGGAAGTGTTCCTTCTCTATTTATACTTGTTTTCCAATTGACTTTTCCTTATGGGGTTGACTTGTTAACTTCATTGGGCTGACTTGACTAGGATACAATATAGTATGCTCTTTCTGGATTCTTCTGGGCCGACTCAACTAATAGGGTTTACATTGATTCTTTCAAGGTTCTTTACATGATCAAATACAATGTGAATATTTCCCGAAAGGGAGTACAATAATAATACAACAGTAACACATCAAGAATATCTTACGAAGTTACACAATCTTCAAGAACCTTAACCACTTAATTTTTTTTATAAAAGCCTTCATTTACCTTCTTGTTTGGTAAATATGAAATATATGTGAATTAACCAAAAATTTTCAGATTTACTTACATGCCTAAAAAGTCTATCATTTGCATCTTTAGGTAGGTGTTGTCACACGATTTGACGATCTAAGGTTTGCAAGGATTAAACAATTGTCAGACTAGTGGAACCTTAGGACACTGTGCCAAAGTGTCAACCAGTTAGGGTCCCCTCTCTTTAGGTTTCATAGGTTCAGTGAAGTAGACCGAGACTAACCACGGGAGGTGTCTATGGTCAAGATTTCCCGCATACTTGGCAGAGTAACTAACTTTCTCATAGTACCAACAAGGTCGATTTGTGAGGAAAGAAGGTGGCTTGAAGACAATAAAATGGGAAAAGGGGAGCACTTGTGGAAAATGCTAAAAGGGAGCTTAAGGTTAATGAGTGAAATGAGATGGCCCCTAAAGCTAAAGACAAATAACTAATTAGATGGGAAGATCAAACGCACTAGTGCTCTTGAAACAAAAAGGCACTTAAAGATAACTAGACTTGGATTAATGATGGCTGCTCTAATGATTACAAAACATGAAATAAGGGGACACTTGAATACAGAGTCTAGAGATTACATGGTTATGGTGCCTTTGGGATTAGGGTGTTAGGAAGAGAAGATATCGACACTTTCAATGAGTTATACTTGGAGTTATTTATCATTTAATGCTTTAAAATGAAGTGCAAGGGTTAGATCTTATTGCTGGTTTGAATTTAAATGCATTCCTAACACAAATAGCGTACTGGTTCATTTAAATCAGTCCATGAAATGCATAGGACAACAAGCCCTGAAGACACATACTAACCCCAAATAACCCCAAATAGCTGAAAATGAGAAGTTTGGAAGATTAGTGGCTGATCCTAGGGTTTAATGGAGTCATTTACTTAGGATTCGAGGTTTAAATGAAATGAGGAAGGCAATGAACTATTTAGCTATAATAACGCTAAGAGAACCTAGCATATGGCTAACAAAATGGACTGAAAGCAAGAGAAAACGAATGACTAATGGAGAACAACGAACTAGAACTGGAAAATAGGTACTTACCTGTGTCTTGGTGGCTTGGTGAAGTTGCTCCACCCCTCCTAGCAGTGATGTGAGTGAAATGATGGCCCGAAAATGTCCAACAATTTGCTGGGTGCTTTTGTAGCTCCTTGTTCCTCCAACCTGAAACCAAGAAAATGAATTAGTGAGTGTGAATCTTATGATAACACAAATACCAAATCAAAACCAACTTACAAACTAGAGAAATCATGCAAATCAATAAAGTAAGTGGCTAAGAAATTGAAGACAAGAAGCAAAAAAATTTCTTATGGCAAAACCCCCTTCACCAGAAGTCACCAAGGCACATTGAGCGAATTGGTAGCTTGATTCTGCATGCTAATTTCTGAAAAATATCACCTCAACTGAGCAACTCTAGCATAAACACATCCAAAGAGAAAGGCAAGGAGTGAAGTCCAACCAAGAAAACTCAGAAACACAAAGGATTTAGCACTCGAAAACTTATGGTTTCTATTGCTGTAGCAAACTATCAAAAAATCCCTTACAAAATGCAGCTCACTCTCTTTTATAAAATGAGAAAGGAGTGCAATCCCTAGCCCATAAGGATGGAGGGTTGAGATTAAAACATTCTCAAGCCTGATTAATCTCACTTTTTCCTTACACAAAATTTGCTGGAAAATACAATGAAGGAGAGGGGGCACAATTTCCTAAAAAATGCCCATTTACATTAGAAAAATTACGAAGTATTAGCTCATAAGTTGAATTGGATCCTTGTCTGCGACCCCTTGCCACCTCAGTTGTTGATTTGGAGAGAGAGATAGTGACAAATGGCTGAGTTTTCATCTTGGTATGCTCCCTGTTATCACCCGCCTTGTAGTTTCCTGCGTGAGGTGGATCCAGAATGGATGGTAGATGGGCAAGCAACTAAGGGGTGGAACCACGACTGCCTAGACTCCCAAATGGATGGTTGTCACGCCAATCAAGGTAGCCTTCACTTTAGGTTATCCTAGTCCAGGACAACAATGGGGGAGACCCGAATTTGCTCCCGACAGGAGAGATCGAACCTAGAAACCAGAAGAAGATCAGATGGGGCTTCAGGGTACTTAAGGTGCAAGGTGAATGGAAACCCTAGCTCTAGGGTTTAGGTACTAGCAACTGGTGGAGGTGACCACTATCTTGGGAAACGTAACTATGACAGGGTAAACAAGGATAGAGTTGGGACTATCCAGTACCTAGAAATCAGACTTAATGAAAGGTGTTTGAGCTATCAGTGAATGTTGGTAAATGGCAAAGGCTAAGAGCCTAAGGGCAGTGCTAGCTAGGAGATCAGTGCTTTGTGTGCATTGGGCAATGAAGTCAGCAGTAAACCCATGTTTCAGAGAACCCTCTTGGGAGACACCTTGATCTACGAACCCAGAAAGTAATTGGTCCGGAAAAGCTAAGGTACAGGAAACCCAACTCAGTAGATGGCTAGCACTAGGGCTTAGGAGGACAGATCTGCAGCTCTAGAGGCATCGGGAGGCTAATGGCTCAGCGTTGAGGAAGAAAAGAGGTCAGGGAGACCTGATCTACAAGCCCAAATCAGGAAAACAACAAAAAAATCAGATCTAGAAAAGTCAAAATCTGATGATGGGGCTAGGAGGCTGAAAACTGATTTTTCAGATCTAGGGAAAATCGGGAGGAACTAGCACAGCGTTGGGGGTGTTCTGGAATGCTTGGGCCTTGATCTATCAGCCTATCTTGTCAAATTTCAGAAAAAATCTCTTCTGAAAAAGTCCGATTTTCAGTGAGGGCGCTAGGGCAGTTTCAGTCAATTTTTCAGATCTAGGTCAAACTAGCCAGTCTTTGCACAACGTTGGGGTTAATTTGGACTGTGTGGGACCCGATCTATCCGTTTGCGAAGTCAGAAATCAGAAAAACTCAAAACCCTAGTAGGTCAATTTTTCAGTGGAGGGTTATGCAGTTTTCTGCTTAAAAATCAGATCTAGGTCAAACTGTGAGGAATTTGACTAGTGTTTCAGTTGATTTGATAAAGGGGAGGCCCGATCTATGAAACCCAGAAATGGTTTGGCAAAAGATCGGACGGTTCCCTGATTTGTAAATTTTTTAGGTTTTTAGTGTTTTAGGAGTTTTCAGAAAAAAGTTGAATTTCAGCAAGGTACAATGGAATAAGATCTGAAAAAAAAAACTTACCTGTTGGATCTTACCTGGAAAAGCTTGTAGAAGTCTTTAACAGTGATGATCTTTGCTATCCACAAAGTCTTTAACAGTGATGATCTTTGCTATCCCGATCAATTCTGGAAGATCCCTGTGATTTCTATGGCGTATGCAAGCTCCAAGCCACCAATGCGCCCCCTACCCTGCATGAGCAAACTTCAACCATATTATATTTGCTAATACAAGATAAAGAAACTAAATGCCACAAGAAAGTAAAACGAAGTAATCATAGATCACAATGAGACTAATGAAAACCCCCTGATCCAAGACGAAGAGAACCGAGCGAGTTGAGGTCCCCCAACAAAAACGCTCCAGCCAAAACGCCCTCCTGTAGACAAAACAATGATAGCAAAAAAATATAGATCTCACGAGAATTTCCAAAATGCTAGTAAGCTGAAGATTTTCCAATCACCATTTGAGAACATTAGATGCAAAGCAGATCCCGAAAAATTTCCACAAAAAAAGTCTTTCTATTATTTAGATCCAAGAGCCAAAGACCCTTTACAAATGAGAAACTCTTTCCTTTAAATAGAAATGAGAGAACCTCAATCATAACCAAATCCTAACCACTTTCAAAACGAGTGGCTAAGATTAAAAGATGAAATGTTCTAATCAATGGTTGAGATGAGCTCAACATACAACACATGGATCAATATAACCATAATTTACCAAAGTGGACTAAACCACCCAAATAAAGGTAACCCACTCAACAAGAAATAAATGAAACCACATGGTGGGTCCAAGGAGTGTTTGACTAACTCCCTTTGGGTGTCCCCATGGCACAATAAATAATATAACAATTCATTTCTTTAACTTTTGTGCCTCCTTGAGGAAAGCGTGGGCCTCCAAAAAGAGCCCCAGAAAATAATAAAAAATGCCCAAAAAATAGGTGTGGGCCCAAACAGGAGCTGCAACTGCTGGAGAAGGTGTGGAGGTCATCACTCTCATCATCATGACTCATCCCATGTCATTTCCTTGCCTCAGTAGCTCAAATTGATTCCTTCAATAGCCATTTAATCATTTTTTAATCTGCCTCGGGAAACGTGATTCTGCCAAAACAACCTCTTAGGGTGCCTGCGTTGTCAAAATGAGCCCACCAGGCTCTCTAGGATGGGGGTACAATGGTACAAACAAGTGGCTGCACACCCCTATGCCCCTACAACGCCCTAGAAGATCCAACTGAAACATTTCTTTGCTCAAAAATATCAATCTGTGAAGAGAAATTGCATCAGAAAGGTAGAGTGAGCCTGATCACATCTGTAAGTGCCCGGAACTGGAAATAATCTATTTCATTGGACTCAGAGAGTCCTAATCCATCTAAGGTGTATACTCATACCCCTCATAGGTCTCTATCTGATCATTAATAATAAACAATATAATAATTTGTGAATAATCAGACACCAATAATAACTCAGAATACATCCATCTGCTGCAAGTGTTAAAAGGTTAAACCATGCTCTACAACTCATTCAAGTAACAAAATCAACAAGTAGCATTCATTTCACTGGCGGTACATCAACCAATACATATATAAGGCTTTATTTATTATTACTCAAACTTAGACTTTCAAGTCTATACTCATTTCATAGTTGTAGTCATTTTGCTAGTGAAGGGTGAAGGGTGGAAATGACAAGGCTAAGGCAAAGGATGACTTCCTACTCAACATCATGACATTTTGGACAAGGAAAGGGAAAACTCACTATAACCAATGCTGGACAAACAACAACACAAGGAATGGCAGTGCCTCACAGATAGATGAGTTGTTTAGAGAGTGCTTATTCAACTTAGGCATCATGTCTACATCAATCTTGATTTAAGTTCATTAGGACCACATTTTATTCCATGGCCTTTTTGGCCTATATGACCCTTTTGGGACTTCACCAGTGCTGAAAAGCATAGGTAATCGCAGCTTTCATCCGGGACATATTTATTTTTAATAAGGTTAGCAATTTTTTGATATAGCATATTTTTAACCATTGCTTTTTAGACCTTTTCTTATGCTCTTCAAGGAGTATTTTAGCACTTCATTGCTCTTTCCCTTTTTACATATGTTAAGAAACACAGTTTTACATTTTCATTTTCCATGGGCGCATATTCAATATTTCAATACAAGTAGTACATGAGCTTTCAGTTTTAGCCAACAACATCTCTAGTGACTAGGGGGAGTTCTGCACAGTGCCAAACATCGGGACAACAGACCAGAATGATTTAGGTATACTATCCAACTTACCAAAGGCAAGCTTTGTCACCAACTCAGAGCCGAGACAAAATATAAACAGGGAGGCTTGTCCAACAAAAGTTCTAGCGGGGAAAAAGGTCCTCCATGCCATAAGTCAAGAAGTCAGTCGGATTGAAAACTAAACTGGAAGGTAACGGATGGGTGAAGACAATGAATGATGGAGCCAACACTAGCAAGCCAAAACAATGGTGGGAATGACTACCTCTATTCTCCCTAAGTAGGGTAAAACGAGTATAGATCAAGAACTTCAAAGTCAGAGTAAGGACATCAATACATAGTATAAGATACAACCAAGTCCATATAATTATGACCGCCAGATCATGATACCACAAGTCAATACATGTCACAAGAATCAGTATAAGAGCAATAATAACCATAACACAATATAAAATGTTGAGTCATATCCATGCAATATAATCAATCTGAAACACCATCTATCCAATGAGAAAGTATTGATATAACACTGGGCATCCACTACTACTTTGAAATAACATAAATGGCTACATCGGTCCTCAAATCTGAGTGTCTTGAGACTCAGTCCTGACATGGGAGAGTTCAATAGTCCACAAATATAATCATGATCCATAAAAAATGCTCATCTCAGCATCTCATATGTAAGAGATCTGGCTGAAAAAAAGTACTGTGTCTGAATAATAGAATATGGTAGCTCGGCTGCTATATATGTGATAACACTCCCATTGGAAGAGAGTGCGCCTCCTCCTCAAGAGGGATACCTACTAGGCCCACATACTATGCCACATGAAAAATCTGAGATTTGGGTATTGTTTAGAACGTGATTTTACGAGGACCCAAGTTGCCCATTCTTTAGTTGATTAATTCATCGTTAGCCTTTTGAAAATTTTAAGTTAGACCTTAAAAAAGTTTGTTAATAATTCCTATTAGTTTCATTATAGTTGAAATCTTGGTCAAATCACTTCAATTATGCCTTAGATGGATTCCTTGATGGATTGACATTTTGTACCAATCAAATCCATAGCCAAAACCAATCTGAATTTTTTAATTAATTGTTGCTCCAAATAATTAATTGTCACGTCCCCACCCTTCTACCAGAGAGAGGACGTGACTATGCTGCAATCATATTCGGCAAACTAGCCCCATGAACATAAAACGAAATACATTGAACTAATAACATGCAGAGATGCATAAATATTTAACATACAACGGAAGCAAAATACATTTCATTCATTCACATGTTTATCTTAATTCATTAGCAAAGGTAAATGCAGAGATTTAAACACAAGAATACTTATCTTGGAAGTGAAGCTCGTCACGAAACCAACTATGTCGCTGCAACGTTCCACCCAACCATAGGCTAGTGTATTCATCAATCTCTTAGCATCACTGCCACTCCCGAGCTGGGCATGATTTCCACAAGGAACTAGGGGACGCAACCCAGCCAAGCCAACACAGGTATGCACTACACAACAAAATGCAAGTTCTGGAATGAACCAAAAACGTCTCGGGAACCAAATTCAATAATGGTGAATGGGGAAAAATGACCCAAATGATCAAATCGATTCAGGAAACGTTCAATGGCTTCACAGAGGCAAAAACGACCTCCATTCCTACCCAAAATGTAGATCTATCTTCCCAGCTACTGGGATTTACAAAAAAACGAGTTTCCAGCTAGGATAATAATGAAGAAAATGCAGAAATTTGGGAGGGAAACGCTCAGCAATCCCTAGCTACGTGAGGAAAGGGAAAAACACCCTCTCAAACCCCCAAAACATAAATCTCTGCTACGTATTCACTCAGCAACACCAAAACGGGTTTTCCCCAGCTGCACATACACTCAACGACCCCAAAAACGACTTCCCAGCTGCACATACATTCAGCAAGACCCAAAACGAATTTCCAACCATGGGAAAAATGGAGAAATCGACCAGAACCGTGAAGGGAAACACATAGGAGTCCCCCCAATACGTGAGAGAGCCAAATTGATGGATGAACAATGGAATGGATATACATTTCCAAGCATTTACTTGCCCAAGAAGTCAAAAGCACATTTTCCCAAAAATGGGTGGCTTCCCAATTCGAATTTTGGACTCCCATACTCTTCCCATCCCCATGCATTAACTAACTCAACCACTTTTGGATGGCTTGGCACAAAGGACAAAATGGGTAGTTGACAGTTTTATGGGTTTTCCCCATTGGCTCAAGGTTTTGAACCCCCCCCATTCCTTGTGAAATCATGCCCCCATCTCTTTAATGTTGCATTGACATAGCTAGTTGTGGGTATTTTATTAATTGCATATTTACATGATGTAGAAAATTATATTGTGCCATCGGCTAGCACGATGACCATCGGCATCGATTTTAATTGCCGAAACGTAGAAGACTAAATCCATGGCGAGTCCTTTGCCTTGAGCTCCACACCATGATTTATTAACGCTATTTACATCATTTATAATTTAATGCAATTGGGGTTGAAACCGGGGTATTACAATCCCCTCCCCCTTCAACAACACTGTCCTCAGTGCTAATCAAAACTAAACAAAATACTAGCCTAGCACTACCTCAGTGTTCTGCAAAATTAAACAAAAATGGATGTGCCAATCGTATGGCATTCTCCATCTCCCATGTAGCCTCGTCGAGATCGTGGTGCTCATTCTGCATTTTCACTTGTCCAATGGTATGATCTGGAACTCCTACTTGGTCCCACTACGCGGTTGCCTTGCGCACAGACTCCTCTAAATCCTTGATTGCATGCATTAGTACACACCACTGAACCTTTTTCTGGTTTTGGAGAATCCTTCTCCACAGCTTGGAACATCTCCAATGTCTTTGGCATCTAGCCATACCTATGCTCAAACCCGAAGAAATGAGTCAATTCCCATGTTAGTATTCACAAGATTTTCCCAAATCATAGATGAATCACATGCTCATGTATATCGACATAAAATCAACAAGAAGTTGCCAAGTGAACCAAATACTTATTTGCATAAGTATCTTCTTTTGATTCCACAGGTGTCCGACTGGGCTTAATACAATCATGGAACTCACAACCCTGCCCCACCCCACACCTGGGTGTGCATTAAAGGGTAGCCAAATTTTTGCAAGCCTCGGATCACCTGAAAATATCTTTCAGCCGGGATCTGACAACTCTGCTTCGGAGCCTAAAACTCCTTTTAGGTTCTCACCTAGCTCGACGCCTCCTTTCCGGACACCACAACAATTAATTCACATGTCAGATTCATTCCTATAAGGTGCAATCTATAAGAAGATTTTCAAAACCATGGTTGCATCATATGCTCATGTATATTTACAGAAAATCAACACACGACAAAAGTTTGATAAGTAAACCAAATACTTATCTGTATAACATATCTCAGCCGAGATCTGGTAGCCCTCCGTTAGAGCCCAACACCTCTCTGGGTGCTTAATGGAAGCTCTGCTTAAGGCTCAACACTTCCTCTCAGTGCTTACCAACGCTCCAGCATTGTCTATGTAGCATCTCTCAACCGAGATTGGGTAGGTTTGCTCCAGAGCTTAACACCTCTTTGGGTGCTTAATGGCAGCTCCGGCTTAAGAGCCTAGCACCTCCTCCAGTGCTCGCCAAGCTTAGGGACTTCCTTTCCAGATAGCGAAATGAATCAACTCACTGGTCAGATTCATTTCTATAAGATGCAACCTTTAACAAGATTTTTCCAAAATCCAGACCGCATCATATGCATATGAATAATCTCAGAAATCAACAAGGATTTGCCAAGTAATCAAATACTTATCTGTGTAGAATCTCTCAACCTAGATCTGGTCAGCCCCGCTTCAGAGCCTAGCACCTCCTTGGGTGCTTAATGATAGCTCTTGGCTTAAGGGCCTAGCACCTCCTCCAAGTGCTTACCAATGCTCAGGCGCTTCCCTTCCGGACATCATAATACCTAGGGGTTATTCTCTTCATGGAGCCCCCACTCTCATGACAGTCCCCTTACGGTGTGAATGTGTGCGGAGAAAAGTATAACCGGATGTCTTACACCTTGGGCGTCCCCAGTGATGCATACCGGTGCCTAGCTGGTAGGGGGGGTGAATCTATGTACTCTCGTACATCCTTCCAGAGGAGTCATCTTTCTCAAACGCATCCTCCCGAGAGCTATGTACTCCAGGGCAGACCACCATCACCTCACCTGCGTTACATATAAGCATGCAGTTTATATGAGATGCCATTATAAAAATAATTGCAATTATAGGTTTTCAAACCTATTCCAGGCACATCCCTCCGAGAAGCTATGTATCCAAGTACATCCTTTCGAAGAGCCATGTACAACCAATACATGTTTTCATCATCTCACCTGCGTTACATACAAGCATGTAGTTTATATGAGATGCCATTATAAAAATAATTGCAATTATAGGTTTTCAAACCTATTCCAAGCACATCCCTCCGAGATGCTATGTATCCAAGTACATCCTTCCGAGGAGCCATGTACAACCAGTACATGTTTTCATCATCTCACCTGTGTTACATACAAGCATGCAGTTTATATGAGATGCCATTATAAAAATAATTGCAATTATAGGTTTTCAAACCTATTCTAGGCACATCCCTCCGAGAAGCTATGTATCCAAGTACATCCTTCCGAGGAGCCATGTACAACCAGTACATGTTTTCATCATCTCACCTGCGTTACATACAAGCATGTAGTTCATATGAGATGTCATTATAAAAATTTAATCATAGATTTTGAAATCTATTTCATGCCTGGATACATTTCCAATTATCAAATGATTAATAACATTGATAGTCAAATCCAAAATTTGAATTCACAATTCTGCTTCCCACAGAAAATCGGATTTTGTAACCATGAGATCGTCCTCATATTGTTTGGCCTTTGGAAGTGGGGAGTACTCATCCCTAACTTACACATGCTGCCCAAAACCTGGACATTCACATACAACATGTCATCTTGACACCATTTTAGATCAGCTAAACAGTTAATAATATTCGATTGACAACAAAATTTAAAATCTGAAGTTCAAAATCTATTTTGTTCAAAAGTTAGATTTCAGTCATGAGATCCTTCTCATAGCACATGACAGTTTCCTGCCTTGGTTGCAGTGGGTACAACCAGACTACTCTGCTTCGGACATTCTACCTGCAGTCTTCAGGAATGGTCATTTCCTCATGGAACTACAAGTTCACATGCAGGCTTCCTCAGCCTATACATAGACTCAACTTTACCTACAGAATATCCTTCAGTGAACCTCCTGCAGTATCTTGCAAGACCCACAAAAGATCGTAGATCTGTTAACTTTCTTGGAGTAGGCCAACTCATAATGGCCTCAATCTTTTCAAGGTCTACATATATTCCTCTATTTGAGATAATGTGACCCAAATGACGAATTCCATCTTCGTAGAAGTCATAGTTTCTCAACCTTGTGTTATCACCTGCCTTGTAGTTGCCTGCGTGAGGTGGATCCAGGATGGATGGTAGAGGGGCAAGCAACTAAGGGGTGGAACCACGACTGCCTAGACTCCCAAATGGATGGTTGCCACGCCAATCAAGGTAGCCTTCACTTTAGGTTATCCTAGTCCAAGACAACAATGGGGGAGACCCGGATTTGCTCTCGACGGGAGAGATCGGACCTAGACACTAGAAGAAGATCAGATGGGGCTTCAGGGTACTTAAGGTGCAAGGTGAATGGACACCCTAGCTCTAGGGTTTAGGTACTAGCAACTAGTGGAGGTGACCACTGTCTTGGGAAACGTAACTGTGACAGGGTAAACAAGGACAGAGTTGGGACTATCTAGTACCTAGAAATTAGACGCAATGAAAGGTATTTGAGCTATCAGCAAATGTTGGTAAAGGGAAAAGGCTAAGAGCCTAAGGGCAGCGCTAGCTAGGAGATCAGTGCTTTGTGTGCATTGGGCAATGGAGTCAGCAGTAAACCAACGTTTCAGAGAACTCACCTGGGAGACACCTTGATCTACGAACCCAGAAAGTAGTTGGTCCGAAAAAGCTAAGGTACAGGAAGCCCAGCTCAATGGATGGCTAGCGCTAGGGCTTAGGAGGACAGATCTGTAGTTTTAGGGGTACCGGGAGGCTAATGGCTCAGTGTTGAGGAAGAAAAGAGGTCAGGGTGACCTGATCTACAAGCCCAAATCAGGAAATCAGCAGAAAAATCAGATTTAGAAAAGTCAAAATCTGATGATGGGGCTAGGAGGCTGAAAACTGATTTTTCAGATCTAGGGCAAATCGGGAGGAATTAGCACAACGTTGGAGGTGTTTTGGAGTGCTTGGGCCCTGATCTATCAGCTTATCTTATCAGATTTAAGGAAAAATCACTTCCGGAAAAGTCAAGTTTTCAGTGAGGGTGCTAGGGCAGTTTCAGTCAATTTTTCAGATCTAGGCCAAATGGTTAAGCAATTGCACAGCGTTGGGGTTGATTTAGGCTGTGTGGGACCCGATCTATCCATTTGTGAAGTCAGAATTTAGAAAAACTCAAAACCCTAAGAAACCTAAAAATCAATAAATCAGGGAACCGTCCGATCTTTTGCCAAACCATTTCTGGGTTTCATAGATCGGGCCTCCCCTTCATCAAATCAACTGAAACGCTAGTCAAATTCCTCACAGTTTGACCTAGATCTGATTTTTAAGCAGAAAACTGCATGACTCCCCACTGAAAAATTGACCTGCTAGGGTTTTGAGTTTTTTTGAATTCTATCTGCACAGAAGGATAGATCGGGTCCCACACAGCCTAAATCAACCCCAACGCTGTGCAATCGCTTGACCATTTAACCTAGATCTGAAAAATTGACTGAAATTGCCCAAACGCCCTTACTGAAAACTGAACTTTTTCGGAAGTGATTTTTTCTGAAATCTGATAAGATAGGTTGATAGATCAGGGCCCAAGCACTCCAGAACACCTCCAACGCTGTGCTAGTTCCTCCCGGTTTTCCCTAGATCTGAAAAATCAGTTTTCAGCCTCCTAGCCCCGTCATCAGATTTTGACTTTTCTAGATCTGATTTTTTTGCTGATTTCCTAATTTGGGCTTGTAGATCAGGTCACCCTGACCTCTTTTCTTCCTCAATGCTGAGCCATTAGCCTCTCGGTACCCCTAAAACTACATATTTGTCCTCCTAAGCCCTAGCGCTAGCCATCCATTGAGCTGGGTTTCCTGTACCTTAGTTTTTCCGGACCAACTACTTTCTGGGTTCGTAGATCAAGGTGTCTCCTAGGTGGGTTTTCTGAAACGTTGGTTTACTGCTGACTCCATTGCCCAATGCACACAAAGCACTGATCTCCTAGCTAGCGCTGCCCTTAGGCTCTTAGCCTTTGCCCTTTACCAACATTTGCAGATAGCTCAAATACCTTTCATTGAGTTTGATTTTTAGGTACTAGATAGTCCCAACTTTGTCCTTGTTTACCCTGTCACAGTTACGTTTCCCAAGACAGTGGTCACCTCCACTAGATGCTAGTACCTAAACCCTAAAGCTAGGGTGTCCATTCACCTTGCACCTTAAGTACCCGGAAGCCCCATCTGATCTTCTTCTGGTGTCTAGGTCCGATCTCTCCTGTCGGGAGCAGATCCGGGTCTCCCCCATTGTTGTCCTGGACTAGGATAACCTAAAGTGAAGGCTGCATTGATTGGCATGACAACCATCCATTTGGGAGTCTAGGCAGTCGTGGTTCCACCCCTTAGTTGCTTGCCCCTCTACCATCCATCCTGGATCCACCTCACGCAGGCAACTACAAGGCGGGTGATAACATTTTGGCGCCGTTGCTGGGGAGGTAGAGGCCTGCCTTGGTTCAACATACCTGACCTTTCCATACGAAATATATTTTTCGGTGAATTACTTGTGTGGTTCACCTGGCGACTCCACCTTGCGACTCCAGTAAGGATCGTACCCGATATATTAATCTTAAATTCCTAGAGCGTCCCAGCAACCCTCAAGGAATTCCCATAATTTACACAAGGAAAAGCAGGCAAGTGTCTAGCATCACTGTTCCCTCAAGTCATCCTTTGGGATCCCTTTCAGTTCCATCTAGCCCAATGGCTGGAGCAACCCCTAGTGGGAATCAGACTGCTCCTCCTCCACAAAACCTTAGGGTGTTTGGAAGGAAGGCCAAGGCATCACCTTTAGATTTCTCCTTGATCCCGGGGGCCCCACATAACATGCCTGAGAAATATTTCGAAAAAGTCCCTAAGTTTGATGGAGTATCAGCTACCTCCATTGAAGATCACATTGATACAGTTTGGGACCATATGGAAGGATATGGAGCTGTGGATGAAGATGTATTCATGAGAGGTCTTATGTTTTCTCTGGATGGAGATGTGCAGAAGTGGTTTGATAGATTACCTGATTCATCCATCAATGGCTATGACCACTTCGTCAAGAAGCTTAGCAGTGATTGGTCTCATAAGTTGGATGGGAAGTTCCTCTTGCATCAACTATTTGACATAAAGAAGAGGGAGAATGAAACAGTCCATGAATTCAACCTGAGATTTGATAAGACTGTAGGAAACATCCTAGATGAGATTAGACCAAAATATCAAGCGATTAGTATCCATTATTTGAATGCTTTTGATGATTGGTTGGGTTTTAATTTGAAGGATAAAAATCCAAATGACTTGAAGACTGCCCAGTTTAATGCATAGATGGCTGAGCAGCATGCGACATCTATGGGCAAGCAAAACTTCTTTGATCATTATGCCCCATCCACTTCTAGATCCGAGCCTAAACTCCGAAAGCTTAAGGAGCCTGTGAATGAGCCAAAAGAGACAAAGGACACGTTAGAAACCATGCAAGAAATGATGAGGCAATTAACTATTCTGACAAAAAACGTGGCTAGTTTCCATGATCCAAAGAGACATAGGAACCCTTATGGCCCTAGACCCTATTGGAACAACAATAGAGGTCCTTAGAGAGATCCTAATAGAAGAATGCCCGAGTATCCAGAGAATCCTGAGAAGAGGAATGTCAATTGGTGTGATGAAAATGATGAAGAGCCAACAAACACCAGCTACCCTGTTGACCAACCAAACAACATCAATTTCATGGATGATTTGTCTTCTAATGATGATGGGTTTGGAAGAATTCTCCTAGAAGAAGAGCCATGGGAGCAAGAAGAAGAAGCTTGGGATCAGGAAGAGGATTTTGTTGATGAGCCTAAACCCTCATGTTGTGCAGTAGACATCCCTGAAACAAAAGAAGAACCATAGGTTAGAATTTATAAACGAAGAGTGGATTCCCAGCCTTCTTTCTATGACAAAAGAAAAGTAATAAACGAAGACAAAAAGGAAGAAGAAGATATTGCCTTAGGAGATTTGAATCTGAACATTGACATCGAGAAAGAGTTAAGCAAGATAATGTGTAGTATCTCGGTAACCGAATTGATGAATGTTCCCTCTGTAAGAAGCCAAGTAGAAGAGTTCTTTGATAGTATTGGCCAAGACAAAACCCCTGAGTTTATGTTAGAACCCGATCACGTACAGAGTCCCGAGAGGATGCATCCTAGGAAAGATGAAAAGGATCCACCCGTTAACATACAATCTGCTATTTATGAGAGAAAGAATGGTGGTCACCCTCCCTTTTACCTAACCTTGCACATTCAGAATATGCTCCTACATAATTGCATGTTGGATTCCGGAGCAGCCATGAATGTAATGCCTTTGCATGTCATGAAGGAAATGGGATTGGAAGTGACTAGGCCCTATGGAAATGTTTGTGGCATAGACTCGAGGCGAGTGCCATCCTATGGTTTGATCAAAAACCTTAGAGCTGATCTGTTTGCATGCTCAGACATTTCCACTATGATAGATGTAGTTGTTATTGACTTGCCCCCAGCTTATGGAATGCTTTTATCTAGAAAGTGGGCAGCTGGTTTAGGTGGATACCTTATGATGGATCTATCATACCTTTGTGTCCCAAACTCTGACAGAGCTTTGATCAGGATCAATAGGGAGCCTTGCTATGAGAAACATCTAGAGACTTTTGAAGAAGGGATAAAAAACACATATGGGGAAGAATTGCTGAATAATGCTAAAGCCCATTTTGTAGAAGATGTGAATGAAGTATGGAAATATAGGCAGCCTGAAAGCATGTTCATGGCAGTGGAAGACTCTGACTTATCATCGGAAGAAAATCAAACAACTCAAAGTGTCAGGATGATTAGTTTGGAAATGCTTGAGGGTGAATGCTCAGAGGAATGAGAGGATTTAAGAAGAAATGAGATCCCATTTCAAGATCTTGTGATTGATGGCGATGCAGTTAATGATGCCAGGCATATTGAAAGAATCCCTTGTAGAGTGAATGAGTGGTTTGCTTTGATTGACAGCCAAGGATTAGAGCCTATTTATCCATGGGAAAGCCATCTTGAATTGTCTGGTGTAATAGAGGTTGATAATGAGGTCAGTAACGCCCATGCTCATGATTTAGCTAGGTCATTGTCTCATTTATCTTTAGAAGATGGTAGCTTGATCCAAGTCCATGATAACTCTCTAAGTTGGCAAGAGGATGCCTTAGTAAATGATGCGCTCGATGGAGATTTTAGTCTGACTAACCTTGCTATTTTTCAAACTCCTTCCGCCATGCCGATTAATGCCTTGTCTGCTTATCCTCTCATTCCTAACTTTCTCCTGCCACCTGAGTCATCTAGTCCTCAAAATCAAGATCTATCCCACATTCCTAGTTCTCTTGCATCGCAGCCTAGAGTAGGATCAATCGATCTAGAGGGCATGCATATTCATGTTCCTGTAGGGGAAGGATCTAGCCGCGATAATGTCAGATCCCATAGTTTTCATCCTTTGGAAGAAGATAGAGATTTCTGGACAGTGGGAGAAATTGTCAAACATGTAGTATCTCCTCATAGTGATAAGCCTAATGCAAGTCCAGAGGGGGTAAGGGAAGAAATTAGAGAGATCCTAGTTGGTAGCATAGCTATTCCCATTGATGGTGGTCCACCCAGATTTGATGTAGTGGCTTCCAGAAGAAGCTCAGAGATAATCACACCGCAGCCACAAAACATCGTTGATGTCCATCCCATGCCTATACGTAACATTGAAGTAGTTCCCGAATCGGTAAATAGGAATAGATTTCCCATCGGAAGTCAAGTCCTTATCCAAAACCAGTTGCTGCATTTTCGATCAGGGCAAGCTAATGATCTATGGGTTGGACCTTTTTCTGTAGAACGTTGTGTTGGTGATATATGTTTTCTTGTTACTAGTACTGGGCGATAGATTCTGCTTCCTGTCAACCAGAGAGATTTGAGGGGATACATTCCCGACCTTACTTAGCCTTGAGTTCCACTTTGCCTGGTAGAGTAGAGTAGGTAGGACCTGAATAAGCCTTCCTGGTAGTAGTATAGAGTTTTGCTTAGTTGTCTGAAGCTCACTTTTGAAGCTCTTAGTATAGTGTTGATTTCTGTTATCCTGCACAATAAAAAATCAAACTTATACTGAAAGTTATGGTTATAGATTAGATTTATTTTCTGCTTTTTTCAGTTTCATGCATATTTATTTTCAGTATTTTATATATTATCCACATATTGTTTTGACGACCGGTTTGTGAGTTTGGTATAGCTCTGGACATATTGCAGGTAGTCAGGTACATTCTTGGTAGCGGTTGCAGAGCTAGATGGATTGATCGAGGATGCAAGAAGCAAAGTGCAAGGACTAGAGATTCTGAGTTCTCAAGCGCTCTTTTCAGCAGAGCCCTTGTCCCAGCTGGAGCCAGATGTTATCACATATATAGTAGCCGGGCTACCATATTCTATTTTTCAGACATAGTACATTTTTCAGCCAGATCTCTTACATATGAGATGCTGAGATGAGCATTTTTTATGGATCATGACTATAGTTGTGGACTACTGACCTCTCCCATGTCAGGACTGAGTCTCAGGACACTCAGATTTGAGGACCGATGTAGCCATTTATGTCATTTCAGAGTAGTCATGGATGCCCAGTGTTATATCAGTACTTTCTCATTGGATAGATGGTGTTTCAGATGGATTATATTGCATGGTTATGACTCAGCATTTTATATTGTGTTATGGTTATTATTGCTCTTATACTGATTTTTGTGACATGTATTGACTTGTGGTATCATGATCTGGCGGTCATAATTATATGGACTTGGTTGTATCTTATACTATGTATTGATGTCCTTACTCTAACTTTGAAGTTCTTGATCTATACTCATTGGTTTTATCTTCCTTAGGGAGAATAGAGGTAGTCATTTCCACCGTTGTTTTGGCTTGCTAGTCTTGGCTCCATCATTCATTGTCTTCACCCATCCATTACCTTCCAGTTTAGTTTTCAACCCGACTGACTTCTTGACTTATGGCATGGAGGACCTTTTTCCCCGCTAGAACCTTTGTTGGACAAGCCTCCCTGTTTATATTTTGTCTCGGCTCTGAGTTGGTGACAGAACTTGCCTTGGTAAGTTGGATTGTATGCCTAAATCATTCTGGTCGGTTGTCCCGATGTTTGGCATTGTGCATAACTCCCCCTAGTCACTTGAGATGTTGTTGGCTAAAACTGAAAGCTCATGTACTACTTGTATTGAAATATTGAATATGCGCCCATGGAAAATGAAAATGTAAAACTGTGTTTCTTAACATATGTAAAAAGGGCAAGAGCAATGAAGTGCTAAAATACTCCTTGAAGAGTATAAGAAAAGGTCCAAAAAAGCAATGGTTAAAAATATGCTATATCAAAAAATTGCTGACCTTATTAAAATAAATATGTCCTGGATGAAAGCTGCGATTAGCTGTACTTTTAAGCACTGATGAAGTCCCAAAAGGGTCATATAGGCCAAAAAGGCCATGGAATAAAATGTGATCCTAATGAACTTGGATCAAGATTGATGTAGACAAGATGCCTAAGTTGAATAAGCACTCTCTAAACAACTCACCCATCTGTGAGGCACTGCCATTCCTTGTGTTGTTTGTCTAGCATTGGTTATAGTGAGTTTTCCCTTTCCTTGTCCAAAGTGTCATGATGTTGAGTAGGAAGTCATCCTTTGCCTTAGCCTTGTCATTTCCACCCTTCACCCTTCACTACCAAAATGACTACAGCTATGAAGTGAGTATAGTCTTGAAAGTCTAAGTTTGAGTAATAATAAATAAAGCCTTATATATGTATTGGTTGATGTACCGCCAGTGAAATGAATGCTACTTGTTGATTTTGTTACTTGAATGAGTTGTAGAGCATGGTTTAACCTTTTAACACTTGTAGCAGATGGATGTATTCTGAGTTATTATTGGTATCTGATTATTCACAGATGGTTATATTGTTTATTGGATATGATTGATGATCAGATAGAGACCTATGAGGGGTATGAGTATACACCTTAGATGGATTGGGACTCTCTGAGTCCAATGAGACAGTTTATTTCCAGTTCCGGGCACTTACATATGTGATCAGGCTCACTCTGCCTTTTTGATGCAGTTTTTTCATAGATTGATATATTTGAGCAGGGAGATGTTTCAGTTGGATCTCCTAGGGCGTTGTAGGGGCATAGGGGTGTGCAGCCACTTGTTTGTACCATAGTCCCCCCATCCCAGAGAGCCTGGTGGGCTCAGTTTGACAACACAGGCACCTTAGGAGGCTGTTTTGGCAGGATCACGTTTCCCGAGGCAGATTAAAAAATGATTAAATGGCTATTTAGGAAATCGATTTGGGCTACGGAGGCAAGGAAATGACATGGGATGAGTCATGATGATGAGAGTGATGACCTCCACACCTTCCCTAGCAGTTGCAGCTCCTGATTGGGCCCACACCTATTTTTTGGGCATTTTTTATTATTTTTTGGAGCTCTTTTCGGAGGCTCACGATTTCCTCAAGGAGGCACAAAAGTCAAAGAATTAAATTGTTATATTATTTATTGTGCCATGGGAC
>LPNX010743145.1:0-15166 GCA_001517045.1 Pseudotsuga menziesii | reverse complement strand
GAAAAACACTCGATGAGGGGACTTCCCTAACAACCAGTTCCATGGTGTGGCATCCGTACCATATGACCCACACTAGTATACAAAATTACATTAATTTTCCCACGCAGGGGAGCAGACATTTCGTTTTACAAAGGGGCAATATCCCTGCAGGAGTGAAAAATCCTCAGATTTTCCAAGGTACAACTTGTACAATTATGTACATCTTCCTGTACATGGAGTTGCCACCTAGTCGAAATAGGTGGGCAACAGACACTATAGGTGAGGGTTTTAGTAGTAACACTTCCCACGTCACCTCAGCAATAGCTCTGATTGTTTGCAGATTTAGCTTTAAGCACACGTATTCTAGATCTTCGATGAACACAAAGAAAAGTAAAATGGTTGATGAAGTAAATGGATATTTGAGGGAAAGGAGAAATACCTAATTCCCAACAGATCTCAAGCCATAGAGAAACCTTCTCATTGGGTACCTTTATCCTCCATTATATGACACATCAAATTTGAAAATGGAAGTGCTTGAGACTTTGAGAAACGACTCAGAGAAACCCATGAAATCATGAGGAAGTTAACGTTGACTCCTCATTGATCCACAAATTAGTAAAGAAATATCTATGAACTCCTGGGAGTGGTAGAAGTCCTATTCATTCATAAATTTGAACATAGAAAACATACGAGTAATTCACGTCCAGTGAGACTAGCAGCTCAATCATACAAAGAAAAAATTAACAGTCATTGGTAAGCAAAGATGGTATAGCTCTATTCATTAACTACAAGCAAAACTTCAACACAATCATTCTTCATGAAGCTCAATCATACAAAGGAAAGATTAACAGTCATTGGTAAGCAAAGATGGTATAGTTCTATTCATTAACTACAAGCAAAACTTCAACACAAAATCATTCTTCATGATCATACCATACAGGAAATAACACCAATCCTTCTATTAGGAGATTCCATTAAACTTTTGTTAAACACAAGCCACAGTGGACAACATGCAAAATACCATTAAATAACACTGTCAATTCCCTTCAGGTGTTTCAATGACCTTTTAGAATATCAGGAAGAAGGGCAAGGCGATTAACATAAGAATATTTATGTACAGAACTGTAGAACACTGGCACATAATAAGAGTAGCTAAGCATATTCTCAGGATTCCATGCAAATAAGCTCTTTGCTCTCTGAGACACTGCCCCTCTCTCTCTGATCTGTAGTTCTAATTTTCGTTCCAAATGACTGTTGATCCCTCTCTTTGCTTGTTTTCACCTTTTTATATGAGGTTTCTCTCATGTGTGAGATGAGTTGCTGCCTCTCGTTCTTCCACTGTGTTGATTCCTTTTTGGTTCAAACTAAGCTTCCTTTCTTGTACCTTCTAATTCTAGAGGGAATGATTGCATGAGGCCTATTTTGGACAGGTATCACTTGTTGAAAGGCTGGATAAAAAGCAGTGGGACAGGTTTGTTTTGATATACCTTGCACGATTGTTGATTGTGAAACAACGCATGCTTCGTGATTTTAAAGCCCGACTGTTCATTATAATTTGGATTATGGGCCCTGTTGCCGCCTTTCACACATCGGGGGGGGGGAACGTGGCAGAAATCTTCAAGCCACTAGGTGTGTCCTTGGGGGCAAGTCTCGAGTCAAGGCTGTCACCTTGTTCTTGACTCC
Organism: Pseudotsuga menziesii; assembly: GCA_001517045.1. Lineage (NCBI taxonomy): Eukaryota > Viridiplantae > Streptophyta > Pinopsida > Pinales > Pinaceae > Pseudotsuga > Pseudotsuga menziesii. The sequence goes on along the minus strand of LPNX010743145.1, from coordinate 13,504 downwards.
TCCGTTTAGGCTTAACTCCTAACGAAGCCAAGGGGGGTAGACCCTATTAAGTTACTAAGGCAAAATTATTTAGTATGATGATGTTAAACTGAATGAGTTACTTAGAGTTTGAAATTTAACCATAAACAACCATAGATGACAAGATAAAAAATGAGCACACGAAAGCACAATGCTAAGAGACAATATATATATAGAAAGAAAATACCCAGTGCCTTAAAATGGAGTCATAAAATAATCAATGTACTTGCATGTGCTTGTAGTGAATGCTTTGCGATTGCCTCTTGGTATGTTTTAAGTTAATGTGAAATATGAGTTGATTAAAATTAGGCGAGGGGGGGGACTCTAGATATACCCGAGGGGTACTTGGAGTATGTCCAAAAGTAAACCTTCACGGCTACCCGCAAGGAATGTGTGGGCTAAATGGAGTCTCTGAGATTGTGTTCATAATACACCCTAAGGTGTAACAGAGATTGGCGCCCCAAGGTCACTGTCCAGGAGTTCCCACTTCCTTTGGGTATTTTGCCACCGTTTACAGTTTGATCGAGGCGTTGGATTTTCGCCTGATGGTGGTTAATTGGGAAAGTTGAAGACTAATTAATCTAGTCATTCACGTTGCTTTTGATGCAGCTTGACTGATCAGGCGAACCGCAGCCAAGTGCAGAGCATACACACCGGAGTCTTGTCAATTTTAGTAAATTTTAAGGGCGTGTTCTTGTTAAAAAGAAGACCCTCCAGGAATCTCTTTCGGTCCAAGTGGACCTCAATCGGGAAATCAAGGAGGGGTTAATTTTACTGCTTGCACGTGAAAAAATAACAATGACAGTAGAATCTGAGATACACAACACCGGTTTTCTAATTAGTCCTACCACGCATCTCTTTCCCCTTTCGGGTCAATCGGGAAGTCGTGGGGTAAGTATTCAAGTTACTTTGATACTGTAATATGGAATATATGATAAAGTAATTAAAGCATGTTATTCTGCATGAATGAAACTAATCTAGAGCGAACAAAAATAAGACAATGCAAAAAACGACAAAAAAATGCGCGAATCCCCCCAGGGGGGATGGGGAGTGGGCTCAAAAGAGCCAATTCGAAATGATTATTTTTTATTATTATTGGTTACAATATCAACAATTTAAATTATGCACTTTGGTCCTTGTTATCTGGGATCCAAAGGTTTACAATAAGCTTGTAACAAGCTAAACTAAAATCACAGTGGTGGGGGAAGCTCTGGTTCACCCAAGAGTCGGAAAATGGGCAGAGTCTCCTTCTCTTTTTTGTGAAACCTGCTAAAAAAGCAGCGAGCAATTAAAATCAAATGTGCCCAAAAACACTTTAAAAGTGTTTTGGGTCACCACGCTAGTTACTGAAAAAAAACTAAGTAAAAAATTGTTAAAAGGGGCTAATCTAGTTTTGCAAAAAGGAACCAAGGAAAGCAAGCTTTCCTTGCGATCTTGTCTTGCTGTTTGGGAAGCCAATGAGATGTGCACTTTTCTTGCAGAATTTAAATCTTTAAATAATGAAAAAATAAACTACCTTATGAGCAAGCTTTAGATCTATGATTTAGCTACTTCCAAAAAAAGAAATTTCTACACCTAGATCTATCTTTATGAAATTACAGATCTAAGCAACAAGACTCTTATGAACTAGATCTAACAATATATAATCAATTCTTAGAACTAGATCTGATCATAAGAGGAAGAAACAGGTAACCGAAAGATTGATTTTAATAGAAAGGAGGAAGAGAAGGGGAAAGGCCCGTTGTTGGATGGATTTGCAATGGAAACTTGTTGGTGGAATATAGAGGGGCGATGCCTTCACAAAAATGTTGGATGTACAGTGGAGTCAAACTAGATCCACGGCTCGTCCAATCCTTGCTACCTGAAAGCTAAACACACAATCTTGCACGAAACTTCATGACATCTGGATATATATATATGAAAAAGAGACAAGAATTACATGCAAATAAACTTATTAAACATGTATAATTTAGATCTTCAAACATATATGATATGAGATACAGAAAAACAAGTAACCTTACTTGCCCAACTATACTCCTATTGATTTAGCTGAATCATTCAAGCCAGACAGGGTTCAGATGTAGAAATTGAGAGAAAAACCGGCAACATCAATAGCCGTAAGACAATGCTTAATCCACACACATGAGAGCATTACACCATTTGGCCTCCAAAGCTTCTTTATTCCAACAATCAAAAGATTACAACAGTATTACAATAGCAAGCCCTTCAATCCAACTCTAACTAGCTTGGAAGAGGTAATCTGTGCTTTATTTATAGCAAAAACAGGAGATCTAGCCCGGGGGGGCGCAAATCCCAGGGAGAGAGAGACTGCAGCTGCATGTGGAGTGAATCTGAGCTTGATCTGAGTCTCACTGAATGCAACTGTCAATCGAAGAGCTAATTTGACTGACACCTCAACCTGCTAACTGAAGCATCCACCAAAACTCATCCAGATGAGCCCACACGAGTGGAGGAGAGAGGGAGGGCGCAGTTCCCAAGATTGCATGCATAAATGTACTCTTTGTTCAGCCTAGATTGTTAGACACTGAGAGGGGGGGTGAATCAGTGTGAAGGCAATTTTAAACTTTTGTTAGCTTGTCACAATTAACTACCAATTCATCATTCAACCAATCTCATAATCATTTCATAAACTTCATCATTCACATAATATAGCATTTAAATCATCAAGAACCATAACACAAAAGAACACAACACAATGTAATTTTGTAATCTTTTTGTATTAGTTGTGGTCCGGCTACAACCGTTAGGTAAAATCAACACCTACTGATACATAGAGCATCTACTCTTCATCCAGGACCCTGCCTGGTTTTCTTAGACCCTGCTAAGAAGGGTTTGAGGTATCCTAACCTCAACAACAAGACAAGCTTGCTTTTACAGTTAAAGCTCACTGTCACATCAACTTATCTGTTTCTTCAATCTGTTCTGTTGCTTGTCAATACTACTGATCCTCTGATCAACACCCTCATCAATACTGCTACAACGCACTTCTCAATCTTCGCTGTTCATCAACATCTGCTCTTCAATACTGACAAGTCATCAAAGTCTGCTCATCACTGCTCATCATTTCTGGTTAATCTGCTCATCACTGCTGTTCAAGATGCCACATGTCAACATGTCTTCTGCTGAGAGTACATTCCATACTGCTGTAGATGTATCACAGAGGTCACTGGACTGTGTATGTCTTGTGCAGACTCCAAGCTATGGATGAAGACTGTGGTCTGTGTATCGTTGGTCAACTTCTTTAGGACTTATGAAGAACTTGTCATCATTCAGATGCTTCATCATGATCTGTCTGTTGTCCAAGAATCAGTGTTGCTTATGTCATCAAGGACTCTGTCCATGCTCATCATGCCAAGTTATCCAATAACTGTCATCAACCATGTCATCAGTCAGTCAGTCAGTCACTATTATGTCATGGCTGTCTCTAACAAATCAATACAGTTGTCACTGCCATGCAAGTTGCCACTGTCATGTCACTTGTTAATTAACTTGTCAAGTCAATAACTTCAATAAGTATTGACACTGCTGTTCAGATTTATCTTCTCAGGTCTGCAAATTTTATGCTTCAGACTTTCTCAGAGTTTACGTCCAACTTACTACCTTTCAGAATTCTGATCAATAGTCATATCAAGGCTATCATAGTCTTGGTTCTTCATAGTTCATGCATGTACACAGATCAAACTTCAAAACACAAATGTTATACCATAGTAATTTGAATAGCATTCATGCATGCCCTGAAATCAATATGAGATGGAATGTTGTAGATGTCATCCCATGCTGGTAAAGACCTCAAACTTGAGAAAATGGAATGCTGTAGATGTCATTACATGCCTGTCACTGTCCTCAACCTCAGATCATAGGCTCACAATTTCTCCTTGTCAGTGATCAACACATCATCATTGTTCTGCCCTCTATATACTGAACTTCAGAGATATCTCTAACACATACTAGAGATCAAATGATGGAATACTGTGGTTGCATGTAGTATTTAAATAAAGTCTACCAACTGAAGCATCTTTAATGTCATAAGGTATGCAACAAGTCAAGTGCTTCTTAAAGCACTACTAGAATGTGTCTTGCCATGGATGGAAGAGGTATGCCCTTGTCCTTTCAACTGTCTTGACCTTCAGTAAAGTATACCTTCAAATGCTGACTGTGTATGATGCTCAGACTTTGGATGGGTTTTTTTCTTTTCTTGCTTTTTAGCTTTGCTCACGGACTGTTCTTTTAGTTCATCTTTCTTTGTGACTGCCTCAATAAGTCTGTAGATGCTCTTTTGTAGCCTCAATATTTAGTGCCTTCTGATGTAGTTGACAATTCTTGTCTTGTCTGAGATCTGGACATGTAGAATGCTTCTTTTACTGCCTTCAGATGCTTGAGCTCAGATGTGTTTATGCCTTTAACTATCAATCGAACAGTCCTGCCCTCAGACATAAGAAGAGTTAATGATTTTTTCAGTCAATTTCGCTTTAAGTCAAGCTGCTACTGCGGTTTCTTCACTAATGTATCTCACTCTCCGAATACAGGCCTTCAGCACTCTGTACTTCACTGCTGTACTTCAAAAGCTTGCCTATCTACAGAAGCTGCCTTGTTCCCATCTTCCTTTGTATTAATATGACCCAGAGCTTACCCAAAATCTGAACATATTAAAACTTGGTCTCAATCTTCACTACGACTGCCTCAGGTCCATTAGATTCACCCGAAATTCAGAGGTATACCGTATAACATCCAACACTTGCTTTCACAGTGTCTGTCTTTCTACTATACGAAATTCAGAGAATAAAAAGAATTCCAACATCTTGCTTCTATTCCTTTCTTACCCGAGTTCTGTCCCAAATTTTAGAGGTGTGTCATGCTCCACTGCAGCTGCCACAGATCAAATCCAACAAAATGATGTTTCTGTTGACTGCACTGAGGCTTCAGTTGACTGTGCTGAAGCTGTAGTTGACTATACAAACCCTCCGTGGCTGAGAAAAGTGCTGTGGGTGACTGACTGGAGGTTCGGGTGCCTTGTACAAGCCCTAGCAGGACTGCGGCCTGCCTGGGAGAGGCCCTGAGGGCTGCTGCTGAGGTTTATCCTGTTGTAGAATGCCCTAGATAGGGCTCGGCCTGCCTGGTGAAGACCCTAGCAGGGTTAGGGCCACATAAATTTTTAAATCCAAACAAGAAACTTCCATGAAAATTCAGAACTGCTGATCCACCGGAATTTCCAAAGAAAACATTTCAGATGCTGCTCCAAAAATTTCCTCAGTCTGCTGCTACGGTTGCCTCAGTCAAAATCTCAGAGCTCCACCGAAAAATTCATTGAACAAGTTAGGGCATTATTGCCTGCTCCCACGAATTTCACTGCTCCTGCTGTTCTGCGGCTGCCTCAGACCTATACCCACGAAAAAATATCAGAGCATCCCACAAAATTTGACCCTTCAAATGAGAGCCCTCGTGCTTTATTTATACTAATTTTCACCCATATTTTAGGGAGCCGACCTGCTGGATTTTTGTTTTTTATTCCGGGCCGACCTACTGGATGTTTTTTTTTATTCTGGGCCGACTTGTCTTCAATTTATTCTTTTATTTTGTAGTTTGAAAATTTTACATTTTAATGGGGCTGACCTTCAACAAGACCATCATAAATAAAATGATTAATGTCCATAAGACATTGTACCACACTTAAGGGTGTGCTTCAACATGCTATGGTCAACTGTGTGGTTTGATCATACCCCAAGGGCACCATGTGCAAGATTTTCAAGAACTCTTTCAAGATATTATTTAATATTGAACAAGCCCATCATCAAGTGGTCTTATGGATCATAAGCAAACAAGTGTACCATAATATCATTATGTATATGGATGCCAAATCTTAATTATACACTAGGTCCATCTCCAAGACCTCATGACCACATCATCATGCCATCTAACTCTGTCAAGTGCAAGTAGTGGGCTCCATGACCTTTGCAAGGGCATCATGGTCTTCATCAGGGATTCCAAGACTTCATGGGCTTCTCCAATGTCTACCAGGACTTCAAGACCATCTCTAGGGTCTTCAGCATCATCAGCTGGGTCTTCAACATCAAAATCCAAGCGTGTGGGTACAGGGACCTTGTCAATTGGGTACAAGGTGCTTCAAGGCACAACCCAACTCTGTAAGGGATCAAGGCACTGCAGGTGGGACTTGGTGGCATTAATGACATCCTGTGGGGCCACTACAAGTCCATGTTGGCATCAATGACAATTTCATCAACAATCTCCCCCTTTGTCATTGATGACAACAACTCATGCTCCCCCTATGAGCATGCTCCCCTTTTGTCTGCATCTCTCCCTTTGTCTTCATCTCTCCCCCTTTGGCATCAATGGCAAAGGGTGTCCACATACCTGTCTCTGAAATCTCTGATCACTGCTAACTGCTCCCCCTGTCAATATGCACGATCCTAGGACCTGTCTCTATGCCTGGAGTAACCATCTTTTCTCCTTTGAGTTCATTCTCCAGCCTCATGAACTCAAGGTGTGTTAAGGTCTTTGAGAGACCTTACACATGGCTTGCCGTATGGTAGCCATCCTCCCTGCTCTGATCAACCTCTCCTATCTGCAACTGCTCTGTCTTCCTTATCCATACTTGCTTCTTGGCATTTGTCCTTTGAGCATTTGTTCCTTCATTTGCACTGACTTTCCTTGATGAGTTATCTAGGTAACTTCTCAAGGATTGTTTTCGTGTACTCCAACCATCTTGAGCTTTGTGCCCAAGGCCACTGCAGCTATAGCACCTCATCGTACAACAATGTGCAGCAATGTGACCAACATTGTTGCATGACCAACATCTGACTGAGCTGTGGAACTTCCAACACTTCTTTGATCAACTTCATTTCTCCATGCTTGAGAGTGTCCTTGACTATAGATATTTGTCTTCTGATCTTCAAATCTTCTTGCTGATGTGTATGAAGTACTCCTTCTTGATTGACTTCTTTGACTGGCACATTCAAGGGCTTTGTGTCCAAACCCACTGTAGGTGTAGCATCTCAATGTGTGACATGTGGCAGCAACATGTCCGACTTGATTACATGTCCAACATCTAACTGAGACATTGGGGTTTCCAGCCCTTCTTCTTCCATAGAATTTACAATCCATAGCCTTATGACCAAAGTTAGAACAAAAATAACAATAACCATTGAAGCCACTTTCATACCTGGGTCTTGGAGTTGCGTTGTTTATGAAGTTGCTTTGAGGAATAGACCTAACTCCTTGTTTCATCTTTGAACTTCCAAAATCCTTGTTGTCATGTGCAGGTGCCTAGGGAGCAGCTTTGGACGTTGATGGACCTGCTTCTGGAGTCTTCAGAGACCAAGTGTCATCTTCAGATTTTTCTTTGTTCTTCTTGTAACCAAGACCAGTTTTGTCGAGTGGAGATCTTTGGCAATCTAAGATCTTATCTAGGACAATTGAACTGTCCTGGAGCTTGACCAAGGCTTCGTTCTTCTTACCTTTCTTCCTGAGACCAACAACCTCCAATTCCAGCTTCTGGACTGTCTCTTCCTTTTCTTCTAGCTGACTCTTCGAGATTTCTTCTGTCCTCTTGGCTTCCTCCAGCTCAGTCTTCAGATCATGATTGACCTCTCTAGTTTCTTCAAGCTCTTGAGCAGGCTTTTCTGATTCTTCCTTTTGATTGGTTGATTCAATCTTCAAGTGTTCAATTTCAGCATCCTTGTCTTTCATTTGATCTCGCAACTCTTTGTCCTTGTCTTTGAGCTTTAGAAGCAACACTTTCATTGACATGGTCTTCTGCTTATATTCATTCAAGGAGTCCAAGATTTTCTTTTTGAACTTCGTGAAATCACTCTGGTTTAGTTTCACTGTGCTTAGGAACCAATTGGCTCTAAGATCAATATTTAGCAACATGAGAAGTATCTGATGTGCGGTCTTTGATAGCCCTTCATCATCTTTTGCAAGAACCTTCTCAATTTCATCACACAAGCTATCATTATAATCACAAGAGTCCATACCTTTATTAGGGTCCTCTTCTTGTTTGTCTTCTTCTTGATTGAGCTCTTCTGGGGGCTTGTCTTCTGATTTCTGATCTGTCTTTTCGGGTTCTGGTCTTGCCTTCTGATATTCACTCTCCAGCTTGAACCATAGGTCTTTTGCCGAAGTGTACTCTCCTACACTTTCCTTCACTGAGCTGAGAAGTCCATCCATGAGGAACTTCAAGGCTGTAGTGTTGTCCTTCTTCGCTTCCTTCTGTGCAGCTGGTTTTCCTTTCTTGTTTGATGCAGCGGGTGGATTGATGACAATTTCCCAAATACCAAACTTCTTCAGATAAGTCTTCATTTTGCTTCTCCAACTGAAATAATCTGTAATATCAAGTACAGGCACGTCATTGTTTGATGACTCTTTCTTTTCCTCCATTGTGTCTAAGAATCTCCTTCAAGCTTGCTAGGCTTGTGACGAAGGCCGACTCTGATACCAATTGTTAGACATTGAGAGGGGGGGTGAATCAGTGTGAAGGCAATTTTAAACTTTTCTTAGCTTGTCACAATTAACTACCAATTCATCATTCAACCAATCTCATAATCATTTCATAAACTTCATCATTCACATAATATAGCATTTAAATCATCAAGAACCATAACGCAAAAGAACACAACACAATGTAATTTTGTAATCTTTTTGTATTAGTTGTGGTCCGGCTACAACCGTTAGGTAAAATCGGCACCTACTGATACATAGAGCACCTGCTCTTCATCCAGGACCCTGCTTGGTTTTCTTAGACCCTGCTAAGAAGGGTTTGAGGTATCCTAACCTCAACAGCAAGACAAGCTTGCTTTTACAGTTAAAGCTCACTGTCACATCAACTCATCTGTTTCTTCAATCTGTTCTGTTGCTTGTCAATACTACTGATCCTCTGATCAACACCCTCATCAATACTGCTGCAACGCACTTCTCAATCTTCGCTGTTCATCAACATCTGCTCTTCAATACTGCCAAGTCATCAAAGTCTGCTCATCATTTCTGGTTAATCTGCTCATCATTGTTGTTCAAGATGCCACATGTCAACATGTCTTCTGCTGAGAGTACATTCCATACTGCTGTAGATGTATCACAGAGGTCACTGGACTGTGTATGTCTTGTGCAGACTCCAAGCTATGGATGAGGATTGTGGTCTGTGTATCATTGGTCAACTTCTTTAGGACTTATGAAGAACTTGTCATCATTCAGATGCTTCATCATGATCTGTCTGTTGTCCAAGAATCAGTGCTGCTTATGTCATCAAGGACTCTGTCCATGCTCATCATGCCAAGTTATCCAATAACTGTCATCAACCATGTCATCAGTCAGTCAGTCAATCACTATTATGTCATGGCTGTCTCTAACAAATCAATACAGTTGTCACTGCCATGCAAGTTGCCACTGTCATGTCACTTGTTAATTAACTTGTCAAGTCAATAACTTCAATAAATATTGACACTGCTGTTCAGATTTATCTTCTCAGGTCTGCAAATTTTATGCTTCAGACTTTCTCAGAGTTTACGTCCAACTTACTACCTTTTAGAATTCTGATCAATAGTCATACCAAGGCTATCATAGTCTTGGTTCTTCATAGTTCATGCATGTACACAGATCAAACTTCAAAACACAAATGTTATACCACAGTAATTTGAATAGCATTCATGCATGCCCTGAAATCAATATGAGATGGAATGCTGTAGATGTCATCACATGCTGGTAAAGACCTCAGACTTGAGAAAATGGAATGCTGTAGATGTCATTACATGCTGGTAAAGTCCTCAGACTTGAGAAAATGGAATGCTGTAGATGTCATTACATGCCTGTCACTGTCCTCAACCTCAAATCACAGGCTCACAATTTCTCCTTGTCAGTGATCAACACATCATCATTGTTCTGCCCTCTATATATTGAACTTCAGAGATATCTCTAACACATACTAGAGATCAGATGATGGAATACTGTGGTTGCCTGTAGTATTTAAATAAAGGCTACCAACTGAAGCATCTTTAATGTCATAAGGTATGCAACAAGTCAAGTGCTTCTTAAAGCACTACTAGAATGTGTCTTGCCATGGATGGAAGAGGTATGCCCTTGTCCTTTCAACTATCTTGACCTTCAGTAAAGTATACCTTCAAATGCTGACTGTGTATGATGCTCGGACTTTGGATGGGTTTTTTTTTCTTGCTTTTTAGCTTTGCTCACAAACTGTTCTTTTAGTTCATCTTTCTTTGTGACTGCCTCAATAAGTCTGTAGATGCTCTTTTGTAGCCTCAATATTTAGTGCCTTTTGATGTAGTTGACAGTTCTTGTCTTGTTTGAGATCTGGACATGTAGAATGCTTCTTTTACTGCCTTCAGATGCTTGAGCTCAGATGTGTTTATGCCTTTAACTATCAATCGAACAGTCCTGCCCTCAGACATAAGAGGAGTTAATGATTTCTTCAGTCAATTTCGCTTTAAGTCAAGCTGCTACTGCGGTTTCTTCACTAACCTATCTCACTCTCTGAATACAGGCCTTCAGCACTCTGTACTTCACTGCTGTACTTCAAAAGCTTGCCTATCTACAAAAGCTGCCTTGTTCCCATCTTCCTTTGTATTAATATGACCTAGAGCTTACCCAAAATCTGAACATATTAAAACTTGGTCTCAATCTTCACTACGACTGCCTCAGGTCCATTAGATTCACTCGAAATTCAGAGGTATACCGTATAACATCCAACACTTGCTTTCACAGTGTCTGTCTTTCTACTATACGAAATTCAGAGAATAAAAAGAATTTCAACATCTTGCTTCTATTCCTTTCTTACCCGAGTTCTGTCCCAAATTTCAGAGCTATGTCATGCTCCACTGCAGTTGCCACAGATCAAATCCAACAAAATGATGTTTCTGTTGACTGCACTGAGGCTTCAGTTGACTGTGCTGAAGCTGCAGTTGACTATACAAACCCTCCGTGGCTGAGAAAATTGCTGTGGGTGACTGACTGGAGGTTCGGGTGCCTTGTACAAGCCCTAGCAGGGCTGCGGCCTGCCTGGGAGAGGCCCTGAGGGCTGCTGCTGAGGTTTAGCCTGTTGTAGAATGCCCTAGATAGGGCTCGGCCTGCTTGGTGAAGACCCTAGCAGGGTTAGGGCCACATAAAATTTTAAATCCAAACAAGAAACTTCCATGAACATTCAGAACTGCTGATCCACCGAAATTTCCAATGAAAACATTTCAGATGCTGCTCCAAAAATTTCCTCAGTCTGCTGCTACGGTTGCCTCAGTCAAAATCTCAGAGCTCCACCGAAAAATTCATTGAACAAGTTAGGGCATTATTGACTGCTCCCACAAATTTCACTGCTCCTGCTGTTCTGCGGCTGCCTCAGACCTTAGACCCACGAAAAAATCTCAGAGCATCCCACAAAATTTCACCCTTCAAATGAGAGCCCTCGTGCTCTATTTATACTAATTTTCACCCATATTTTAGGGAGCCGACCTGCTGGATTTTTGTTTTTTATTCTGGGCCGACCTACTGGATTTTTTATTATTATTATTCTGGGCCTACTTGTCTTCAATTTATTCTTTTATTTTGTAGTTTGAAAATTTTACATTTTAATAGGGCCGACCTTCAACAAGATCATCATAAATAAAATGATTAATGTCCATAAGACATTGTACCACACTTAAGGGTGTGCTACAACATGCTATGGTCAACTGTGTGGTTTGATCATACCCCAAGGGCACCATGTGCAAGATTTTCAAGAACTCTTTCAAGATATTATTTAATATTGGGCAAGCCCATCATCAAGTGGTCTTATGGATCATAAGCAAACAAGTGTACCATCATATCATTATGTATATGGATGCCAAATCTTAATTATACACTAGGTCCATCTCCAAGACCTCATGACCACATCATCATGCCATCTAACTCTGTCAAGTGCAAGTAGTGGGCTCCATGACCTTTGCAAGGGCATCATGGTCTTCATCAGGGATTCCAAGACTTCATGGGCTTCTCCAACGTCTACCAGGACTTCAAGACCATCTCTAGGGTCTTCAGCATCATCAGCTGGGTCTTCAACATCAAAATCCAAGCGTGTGGGTACAGGGACCTTGTCAATTGGGTACAAGGTGCTTCAAGGCACAAACCCACTCTGTAAGGGATCAAGGCACTGCAGGTGGGACTTGGTGGCATTAATGACATCCCGTGGGCCACTGCAAGTCCATGTTGGCATCAATGACAATTTCATCAACATAGATCACCTCCTTCTGTCAAGGGATGGTCAGATCCAGTCAATCCCAAGCTGATGAGATTGATTTTAGTCAAATCAAAGCAAATCCCAATGATTTAGGATTTGGGGTTTTCTCCATTATTTAATTAATTTATCAATTAAATAATCAATATTTGATTTTTAGGGATTTTTGACCTGAGTGATGGACAAATCACTCAAAACTTAGAAAAAGTGGGTTTATGGGTTTAGATGGTGCTCTTAGCTTGAAAATGAGCACCCCCATGACTGGAACTGACTTCCGAGCCCACTTTTATTACAAAAGCAATTTTTCTAATTAGACTACTAAAAAATAGCCCAAGTTTTGTGGAAAAATTAAAATTAAAAAGAACTCAAAAAATTAAAAAAAATTAAAAAACCTAGGGGGACTTAGACATGTTCATATGACTCGACCATAATGCCTAGTATGTTTATACATTGACACATAGACTCTAATAACCTCAATAGGCCTAAATACCAAGCCGACCACCCCAACTTTGGAGGTATTGAGTGAAAAACTCAGAAATTATCAGTCGTTTATTCAACAACCAATAATAACCAAGGGAAAAAACACCCTGGGCTGATCGGATTGACAAATAAAGTCTAAGTGACCGAGTCTTTTACAGACACTATCATGCTAGAACATTTTATTACAACTCCCCTATGGGGTATGAACATGTGATATAGTACAACAAGCACTTCCCAGAAGCTCTTTCGAAGGTCTTCTGTAGTCTAAACAAATCATCTTTGTCTGGTTCCCCAGGCTCACTTGATAAAAACCACTAAATACAACTTAGGTGGTAACATGCCCAAGATAACATGCTTCAACAACCTGTGTTTCCCTGAAAAAAATGCATGTCGAATTGAACTTTCTGCCTCATGAGGACTGTGTTATTAGATTCTAAGGTTTATAATCTTTCCAATTAGTCCTCGTTTGCTTGATTTGGAGGTATGTAGCCACAGATATGGGCTTTGGAAGATTACAGCTCAGTGACTGTTGGATCTCTGTATATTCAATCTTGATCGTTGGATCTTGTTGAAAAATGTTTTTACCACATGCAATTTGTGAAAATGCTTTAATGTTATATCTAAGACTTAAGTTACACGAAATGGGGAAACGTCTAGAAGTTTCCGAAACAGGGACGGCAGGAAACGCGACCCTCCAAAAATGGAAACGCTAGGGAAAACGTCGAGGGAAACACCGTATATATAAATATATATTTATAT
>LPNX010743125.1:84356-112218 GCA_001517045.1 Pseudotsuga menziesii | reverse complement strand
AAACTTTTCAAATATTGAAAATAGCGAACCACAAAAGAGATTTGGAGAGACTTTTATGGAGATCAAGGCAAATTTTTTTGTGGAGAGTTCTATTTTCAAATTTTAAAAGCTTTCACTGCTTGCAGTTGCATCTCACTACTCAAAAATGTCTCCATTTCATTTTGTATCAGGGACTTCAGGGAGTGTCATTAATGTTTGAAGGCAAAGTTTTTTGTGGAGAGTTCCATTTTCAGGTTTTCATGAGTTGTTGAAGGATTCAGCAAAGTGTAATGAATATATTTTGCATTCTTTGATAATTTAGTGCTTCCTCGACTAAATACAATTCAGTTATGTAATGATCATGTTCATTTAGAAAATGGGTCCACCGCTTCTATTTATAGTTTTTTTGACAGAGGCACCTCGGTCGAGGTATTTACCTCGACCGAGTTAACACCTCGGTCGAGGTATTTATTAACCCTCGGTCGAGGGCTTAATACCTCGATCGAGGGTTAATAAATACCTGGACCGAGGGCTGGAAAAAACCTCGGTCGAGGGCTGAAAAAAACCTCGGTCGAGATATTAAAACCTCGGTCGAGGGCTTGTTAAACCCTCGACCGAGGTACGTTTTTTGGTTTTTGCCGAAATGCGCTTGCCAAAAAGTGTTACCCAGGTCCGTGGATTCACCCTTTTCCTTTCTTGATGTCTTGGATTTACAGCGTAAGGTTATCTAGTTGCGACTGGATCTGCATCATTCCTATGCTAGTTTCTCCAATCGGTGAGGATTCTAGCTTCATTGCTATTTCCAGATATTCTGTCTACGACACAATATTCTATTGCACCAATGGAACCCAGATGTGTGGAAACAACATGACAATGAACCATTCCTTATGCTATACGTCTCACATATGGAAGCCTACTTTGGCCATTAATGTCTTGAATCTCTGGTAAAAGTTCGAGATAAACTTTGTAGGTAACTACTTAATAAATTTAATCTCTATAATGCATTGCGACTCGGACTTTGAATTTTTAAACTAATCTATCATTCCAACTAGAATCTGGTCGAACATTTTTTCCGCAACTCCTGCTAGCACTATAGAAAAATTCATGTACCAGTATAACGCATGGCCTCACATAGTCATGAATATTTGTGCTTTATGTATGTCTTTGTTTTGGACATGTCGCATAGTCCATATGAATTCACAGAGAAACCAATGCTGCTATGGGTCTTCCAACCCATTTCCATTACATATCGATAACTTAATGTCAGTTACAACCATTATGTTAGCTCCTGATACACTTGGGAAATTTTTTTGAGGAGCCAGACACCCTTGTCCACTATTCGCAGTGTTAGTATTACTAGTATTGACAACTCTACTTGGAGACGAGTTTCTAGATCTTACCTCTAGTGATGTGTGCAGTGATGTAAGTGTACCAGACTCATGTTCAGGTTTTGGAGCTTCTACTTATTCTTTTGATTCTTCTTCTCCTTTAGTTATCGATTCATATTCTTCTTCTTCATCTCAAGAACCTTCATCCATGTGCGACACAAGCTTGTAGTCTTCTCCTCTGGTCGTACTGCAACTTCCTCTTGTCATGATAGTATTTATTCTCTTTCTCGACTGAAATATTCTTCCACTTCTAAAATATTCAGGCTCTAGTTCAGTTCCTTTATCACCAGGGAACATCTCAACTTAGTTTACGCCATTTTTCACCGATTTATACTGTGACATATCCACCCTTCTAGGCATAGTTCTAAACTGAAACATTCATAGTATTCCTTTTCCACATACGAGCATCTTTATCCAAGCATTTAAGGATGACAAGTATCTTTCGTGGGGTCCTTGGAAAAATTTACCTTCCGCCTCACTATATGAGGTTATTGTGTTGATAGAAAAATCAGTAATATATCCTTGCAAAATTTACTTTTCGCCTCACTATATGAGGTTATTGTGTTGATAAAAAAAATCAACAACCCTCAACACATGGTTTCTAACACTTTTTAGTCATCGAATAAACTAAGGATTCCAAACCCTTCGGTTCTCCTCCTTGAAAATTTGTTTGTTGGGTTGCCAACTTCAACAACCACCCATGCAACACAATAGGAAATTCAAAAAAGAAAATATCATGAATATCCATATAAATATATCAACCCAACCGCTCTGTTGGATTCAACCGATATCCTTTACTCTCTTCTTGTGCAAACTCTAACGCTTTGAAATACACCAAGTCCTGGATTTCAGCCTTCGTTGGATTCCACAGCAAATCCCTCACCAAAATGCTTCACAGTCTCGTCAACAGAACCATTTGTTTGTGTTTCCTTTTCTTCAACCCAGGTTCAGTCCCTCTTTTGTGTGCAACAAAGTCCAATATATCAGCCCAACAGAGCAAGGCTCAATCAACAACACCTACGATGCATATGTAGCATCACTTGAGATATCTTTCTATGGGTAACTTCTAGAACTAGGTTTCCATAGTTGGGTGGGGGATTTTTTGTCCCTTGGTATTCCACCAAGGAGCTCAATCGAAGCCGGTGGGTGGGGTATTTATACTGATTATGCATGACTAAGCTACGATACAACTCATTTTTTGACATGTATTATAAAAATAATACTAATGCGATATAGATACATTCAACGATAACAATGAAATAGATACATATAAACTCATTCGTAAGAAAATACGTAAACACTCACTCACAACAACATATATATGTGACTCAAACACATTCATCATTCACACATTCGAAACAATATCTAATGTGAAAACCCATCTAGGAAAAAACCACAAAGGAACTCTTCATCTAGCATGAGAAATATATGGCACCCTTTTGTCTGCACACTAAGTTCCAGGATTTATTCTATATATTTATTCCTTTTCTATACATATTTATTTCTCCTTTCATGCTCTATAGTATTCTGTCACTATTACTTCTCTACTTGGCTCTATTGATGATCCACACATACCCTAGATCGATCCAACTACCTCTATGACTCTACTGTCAATCCGCACACAGCCTAGATCGACTCAATCTCTTCTACACTTCTGCGCACTCAGCTGTAGATTCTTTGACTCTTCTCTATGACTCAAAACACTTAGAAAACTAACAGACAACCCACCTTACAAAATCTAACACATGACCTGGAGCTAATTGACCAAGAGCTAACCCTCATACATCTTGGGTTCCTCCTTTTATATACTTTTACATGTCGCTCTCAGTCGACTTCATATAGTTAGCCTTAGGTTGTCTTTCCTATTATATTGACACATGTCAGTAGGCACTAATAACTCAAATTATAAATATGCTTCCATACATGCGACTTTTGATGACTCTAACTGACCTCGTACCCATGATCTTTCCAAACTGTCACTTTCAGCCGTTACGCCACTACACACCTTCTGACATGGTTTATTTCATTGCATCTTTCCTTGTCGCATTCTTTCCTTCTGTCATGAAATCTCTTTCGTTGTGGGCTTTCTTCTTCTGTTATCGCAGCTTCCTCTTAGGCTGCTTCTTTCCTGAACTCTTTCTTCTTTTTCTATTTTTGTTCCTTCTCTATCACATATTTCTCCCTTACTAGTTGTTCTACCTTGTCCTTCCTTTCGCAACTACTTCTATCGTAGATCCTTTTCTTTCTTGTGACCTGACTCTTTTCATACTTGGGAAAAATTCTAACTAAATTCTACCTATCTTTCGCTAGGCCCAACAAGTGGTTTGAGCTTACTCTATTGCTTTTTTGTGCTCTAGATTCAAGCATGAAAAGGTTCTAAGTGCTTTCGATAAAATTACTATGCTTGTTGAAAAACAAGTAAAAAGCTGTAAAGTATTTTTTTATCACTTTTTTGGGCTCGTTAAAGATGGTTACGAAAAAAGAACCCCTTGTAGTTGTCTTTAATCTCTTTTCAAACTCTTTAAATAGGAAAATAACACTAAGAGAACTTGTTTCTTTCATTCTTGTCAAAGTATTAGAAAGGTCGTCTATCCAGTGATAGTTTACCCCGTCTTTGGACCATTTAGAATAATTTCAAAAAATGTATACCCTAGTTCATCATAACTAGAATATTTCTCCTAGGTATTATTTTAGACTTTTTTGGGTATTGGGGACTAAATTTACAAAAAAATTCACCTTAGATTCTTCTTTAGTTTTTTCAGACTCCCTAAAAATGAAAAACCATAGAGTATTCTTTCTCTAGACTTGTAAAATTACACATTGAAAGGCCCTTTTGGGATCGAACCCCTCCTTTCTAAGTTTTGTAAAACAAGTGAGACTAAAGCCATCCATAATGATCTGCATCGATCATTTGTTACCCTATTCCAACTCATTAAAAATCAAAGAGGCACTCATCCATCATGATAGGGAAATTAATGGAATGGGATATACATTTAATCTATATTAATGACATCTTAAAGTCACCCTTGAACATGGCACTTGTATGTATCTTATTCAAATAGTTGGGTAATCATCTTGTACTTGAGTCATACTAATTCCATGAATCATCTTACTCCTTTGGGTCATCCTAAGAATACCTCATTTGTTGTAATCTTGGCCTCTTCCTCATTAATTCAATGTTACCAAGTCACTTGCTGTGTCGTTATGTGTTTAAGTGAAGTCTTCAGCTGGAATCAACCTTTGCAGTCATAAAGCCTTCTATTGTGTCGGTCCTCCCTAAAATATTATCTCGTTATATCTACAATATCACATCACTTTCCTGTGTTTATTTCGTGTCGATTATGTGGGATACATTATGGCCCTACTTCAACGAGTCTATCCCTATCGACATAAGCACATAATCTAGGGATTCGACTTAGAAACTAGTCAATACCTTTTATCCTGCATCCCTCAATGGCAGGTTTCCTCACTTTTGAATGTAGGTTTACATCATTGACCTTTGATCGAATGATTCTGCGGTTGTTCGTCTAGCTCATCTATTCACATTCATCGGATTGTACTAGGATATCTTAGGGATCATTATCATCATTTGTTATTTTCCTCACACTTGTTAACGGTTCACATTATTGATCGGAAATCAAATGGTTTCTACCATGATCTACTTCACTCCTTTATTCACATGGATAGAATCATATCATTGTGAGTTGGAGTTGAATACCCTAGGGATCATGTACTTTAACTAGGTTGCAATGGATATTTTTTGATGTAATTTCACACAAATCCACTTTGTATTGGTCGTGGCTATGTTATTATATCATCATGGATCTACTTTGTATTTTGTAGCCATGATTTGTCTAAAATTATTTTAGGTACAAATCCACATTATATGTTGGTATTCGTATCCTTATTTAGTACTTTCATGGATCTGTAATGTATTGGTCAAAAATCATGTTGCGAGTCATCGGGATGATAAATTATTGTATTGATAAGATTCCTTGTTTGTTGTTGACATATTTCCAACTAATGATTCATTTCCTTGATCCTTTATCCTTTATCTATCAAATTATTTCACCTGTTCTGTTACTCTAGCTTCATACTTTGGGGGGCAATTTGTTACATAGATTTTGCGTCCCCGTCATGATCACAAACCATGTAACCTTTTCCTTGCATTAATCCCTAAATTGATTGGCCAGAAGCTTCTTAGAAGATGAGCTCTGAGGTTTTTTCTCTTTAAAAACCCTATTTTGATTAGGTGACACATTTTTTCTTCTAGCAAGGTGTGTCAATTTTTACTTACACACTTTAATCCATTATAGGGTGAGTCACTGATGCACTTTGATTGTGTACATGGTGTGTCATGGCCTGTACAAAAGGAAAAAATAGAAGTTTCAAGAATTCTCTCGAAGGAGACCCTCATGGAGGTTTATGCCTTCCATTTAGGGTGGATCTCACTCACCTCCTAGATTAGTAGGATCCCACCTCCTCCTTCTCCCTAATGTCCTCCTCTCTTCCTTGTCTCTTTTTTCCTATAGGTGCTAGCCCATCCTCATGTCTTGGGGAGTTACAAGGATAACATCTAAATGCTGGAAAAATCAGTCCAAATATCTAATCTTTGATGGTTTTCATACTGAGGAAAGGTTCTATTAGAGGGATCTTCAACACTAACGCTCTATGGTTATAGTTATTTCCTCTCTTTGATATTAAAACATTAATGTTTTCCTTTCCTATAAATGATGTTTAATCTTATTTGTAGCATTTATCCTTGGTCATTTGTGTAGATCTGTCAGATTATCTTATAGATTCTACTTGTTTCTTGTTCTCTTTGAATATTTTGCAGGGTATCTCTTCATCAATAAGTAGGATTGGAAAAGCTTTAGGTTAATAAGGCCAACCTTTGAAAATAGGTATGGATTATTTACATCCAATTTATTTGTTTGATCTAGGGAAGAGTTTACATTTTTGTGGTGTTTTGTTCTAGATCCAAACCATTTGGACTAGAGAGATTTGCCCTAGTCCACATAAATAAAGTGTCTTGAAACAGGTCTATACCAGAATGCTCCCATAGAGTTGGGGGGGTAATGGTGCTTCTTGATATCGAGGTAGTCGATGCATAACTCAACTACAACATCCTTCTGGGATGTAGCTACATGCATGCCATGAAAGTGGTTACCTCATCAGTATTTCACATCACAATGTTTTCCCATAATGGGAAAATTGCCACCCTGGAACAACTTACATACTATGAACCTTGCCTCGCCCCAAATCAAACTTTGTTAATATCCTTCCCACAGTAGGATTAGAGACCAAAACATTATATGACAATATTGGCCCTAACATTTACAGAGACTCAGATTTGATGGGGGCATACTTTGTCCCTCTACTAGTAATTCCAACCTCCATAGATGACTTCATGTGTACCATTTTTGCATCAGAATATAGGACACAAGTTGCATCTACATTAATATCTACACCTAAAAATGATCACCACTCTGAAGAAGTAACTATTACCCCACCTCCTTTAACAACATAAATGGTCCAAATCCCCTTCTTATTTCTTCCCTCAGCTATACAAGGATCCCCATTCATGTCCACACTTACCATCTTGCTTGGACATACATTGGGAATACCTGTTTGGTATCTAACATCACCATATGCAGAAATTGTACCAAAACTGCATGCACATTTAAAATTCACTCTAGTAGTCCTCTTAGGTGCACCATCCATAGAAATATCAGGCCCAGTCTGACCTATGACAACACCATTACTTGTCATACCTAATTCCAAAAATTGGAGCACCAATCCCCCAAAGATGAAAACATTAGCTTCGTCAAGTAACCCCACTACTACAAGAGTTAATCAATTGTTTGGTCTATGTGGTAAATAAGGACAAGCAACCAAATTTTTCCCAACATTGCCAAATATAAGGAACTTTCTAAACACACCTGTAAGTGCTGCCTACTCAACCAACTATTCAACATGGGGCATACTAGCTACCTCTCTAGAAGCCAACATAAAACCAAAGAACAAGACCTTGCATATTAATCATGAATGCACAATTTGTTCTCAATTTGGTCATTACATGCATCACTGTCCCGAACTCCCTCGATTTTAGGATGTATTAGCGATGACTCATCTCACACACCCCATCATAGACAAATATCAACCAATCTCCCATGAGACCGTTACCATCAACTTCGTAAATACATCTAGGGAGACTAAGGCTCATGAAGGGTGATTTTGATGTGGAAACCATGCTCACATGATTCCATCTTGAACATGTGCATGATTCCACCGAATATCACCTTTCGTCCTCCAAGCCCTGCACATACATTGATTTGATCATGCATTACTCACCCATGTATATCGTGAGGGTTGTTAACCCATTAATCATTCCAATGCCCCATTTCACATGGAAAGTGAGTTTCTCCCCTCGATGCTCCATCCCAAGACCCAACTGAACACATTGATTAGTGGCTAGTCCCAGCCGACTCCTTTATCAGATACATGACTTAGTCGTCTCAGTGGATCAACCAACATAATTTATGGCGACGATACTTGATTATTCCAACACATGTCAGAAGATATATCTTCATTTTCTTCTAGATAGCGAATGGGAAAAAGATGTAGGCTCACTTTGTAACTATTTTATTTGTAAATTAAACGTGATGGGTAGTTACCCAAGCATCCCTCAAAATTCTATAAATACTTGTAATCTTGAAAATTGAATGGATTTTAGTTCTCTTCTCTTAATTGTATTAAAACAAGTTCCAAAGAGAAGGATGGATTGGGTCTCAACAGATCCTATATTCGACCGATGTACATGTAACCGAGTTTTTCTACTCACTACATTCTTTTACTTATAGACTCAAGAGACCGACCTCTCACGATGACTGCTTAATACAAAATGAGTTTTTACTCTTTGGGTTTCTCTATTATCAATTCTTGTCTAACATTCTTCTATGATTGACATTATCTATTAAATTTTGGAGTTATTTAGTGCCTGGAGTATGCTAATATTTATATTTATCTCTTTTATTAGTCTAATGGTAATAGCTTCTGCCATAATAGAGGTTGACTCATTCAGTCATCTCTGTTGTCCTCCTTTTGACCTCCTGCAGAGACACAAATAATTGGTATCAGATCCTAAATTGCTCCAGCCTTGCTTAAACACTACTTGCATAGTTAATCCAACTTATCCTTGTTTAGACACGCTCGAAGACTCAACTACTCAACATAAATATACCTTTGAATTCTAAGTATTTATCAGTTTGCAACCCCATACCAAAGATGGCAGGTGAAAATGTGGAGAACAATCTTATTAGCGAAGCTGAATGACTCATTGAGAAAGTACTCGCTTGACAATGAATTGAAATGTATGATAATTTCAATGAGATTATTTCTCGACTTACTAGTTCATTTGGATCGAATTCAGTTAGTAAACCGATGAGAAATGACTTTGACAAGGTTAGCCCCATTAAGGTACAAATGAACTTGGATATACCAAACCTAAAAGGAAATATTGATGTGGAATCTATAGACAACTAGATACAATTATTAGAGTCCTATTTATTTTTGAATCAACTTTCTAAGGCTAAGAAAGTCACCCTCACATGTTTGAAGATGTTAAATTCTATACATTTCTAGTGGTAACAAATCTATCGGCCAAATCCGAGGAAGACACTAACCCCATCGACCCATGAACATAATTTGTGAAACATGTCGGGAAGGGATTGTATCCACCCAAGTACATGGAACGACAATACAAGAAGTGGTAGTAGCTGAGACAATGGAAAGATCAAATTGTAAAGAGTTATACTGATGAATTCCATCGATTGATGGCTCGAATTGATGTTAGGGAGAAAGAAAAGTTACTTGTTGTGAAGTATATCAATGGTTTATCTCCTTATATCCAACAAGAGATGGAATTTCTCACTATTGGCACTCTTGTAGACGCATTCCATTATGCCATCAAGCTTGACATGAAATTAAAAGTGAAAGGAAGTTTCTCGACCAAACCAACTAGTTGACCTTTTGACAAGAAATATCAATTAACCACTAACTCAAAAAAGTCAAAACGGTCTTATCAAACAACTTCCCAGAAGTTAGAACAAGGTAAGAATCCTTTCAATAAAGACAAGGGAAAATTGCATAAACAACCCCCTGCAGGAATGTGGTGTGATTACCACAGTCTATCTTAGAATGACACATCAAAATGAAATCTCAGAATAAATTCTTGGCACATATGTTTACTTTCAACTCGAACGATAGAGTTATTGTGGAATCCAACCCCAACTCTGTGACTATATTGGCATTGACTTTGACAACCCTCACAAACTCAACTATCATTAATGACAAGTAAAGGGAATGAATATTGGATACATAGATATGGGTTCATAATATCCCATTACATCTGATTGTGGACAATGGTAGTCAAAATAATTATTTCTCTGAAGGTAATGTGAAAAAAATTGGGTCTTATTACTACTCTGTAGCCACAAAATTACAACATCAATTGGATGAAGGATGGACAAGAAATCAGGATCATCTAACAATGTAGGTTACCCTACTTCATCAAGTCTTTTCAAGATGAGGTGCTCTGTGATATCACGCCACTTTTAGTAGTAGACATATTGTTTGGAAAGCCTTACTTGTGGGACAAACATGGAAGGTATCAATCAAGACCATAGAAAATCATTGTCAAAATCCAAAATTGGTGATACAACATTCCTTAACATCGATTCACACCAACAGTTGATATGGTTTCAACAAAGAAAGCCAAAAAGCTGATTAACCATGCTTAGAAATTCATGTTTTTGATGCTCAAACCTCAACACTCCCAGAATATCACAAGAACCAGTCATCTCTCGACTGACTACGACTCTTAACAACAACAACAACAAGTCAAATATAGAACACTTAAAGAATACAAAGATGTGTTCAAAGATATAAATGGAGTACCACTACATTGTAAGGTAATACACTACATTGATCTTGATCCTGGTTCTTCATTACCCAATGCATCTGTATACAAAAGGTATGTTTTAGAAAATGAATAAATTTAAAGAAAAATTCAATACTTGACCAGCAAAGGGAATATTTGACCTAACTCTTCTCCTTGAGGAACCCCAGTCATCCTAGTTCCTAACAAAGATAGGAGATGGCACAAGTCCATCAACTATAGGGATTTCAATAAGATTTCAATAAAGAATCGATATCCTCTTCCTAGAATAAATGATTTACCTAATTATTTAAAAGATGCTAAATTCTTTACCAAAATTGACCTCAAGGAAAAATATCATCAAATTCCCATAGATTCCTTAGATGTATGGAAAAATATTTTCAAAACCAAGGAAGGTTTCTTTGAATGGTTAGTCATTCCTTTTGGTATAACTAATGCACCTGCTAATTTTATGAGATATATGGATGATGTACTTAGAGCTTTTGCAGGGAAGCGTGTCATAATTTATCTAGATGCCATCTTGATTTTTGACGAATCATGGGAGGAACATTTGTAGTAGCTTCAACAAGTGATTAGTGTTCTCAGATGACACAAACTCCGTTTGAAATTGGAGAAGTGCTCTTTTGCATTGAAAAGTATCAAATACTTAGGCTATGTGATCAACTCAACATGTATTCGAGCCGACCCAGAAAAGATACAAGCAATCCAATATTGGCATGTTCCAAGAACCATTCAAGAACTAAGGAGTTTCCTTGGTTTAGTGAACTTTGATCGAATATTTGTGTCAGGATTCAGTCATATTGCTTGGCCTTTGAATCAGTTGACAAACGGAGGTTGGAAGATAGTTTTCAAATGGATGATAGAACAACAACAATATTTTGAGAAACTCAAGAATAAGGTTGCACCACCCTAGTACTTGTGCTACCTGATTTTCATTAGCCATTTTAAATTGAAACTGATGCATCCAAATATGCCATGGGCATCGTGATCACACAAACCGGTCACCCAATCACATTCTACTCGAAAAATTTCAGTGATACTATTTGTAAGTAGTCTACCTATGAGAAGGAACTGTATTCCATTGTATAAGCCCTTAAGCAATGGAGACATTACATTCTAGGAAAATAAACGATCATCCATACCGACCATAAACATTTATAGTTCACTCTATCATAGTATAATCTACAAACGATGAGGAAAATCAAGTGGATTAGTTACCTACAACAATTTCAATTGGTAATTAAGCATCGAAAAGGAAAATCCAATGCATCAATTGGTTTCCTTAGTAGACCACTAGTTACTTCACTTCTTACACTGTTAAGTATGCAAGGTTATGACACCATTACTTGGACTCAAATGTATGAAGAAAAAACAAATTTTATGATGGTGTACTGATAACTCCAAACAAGTTAGTCGATTGCTCATGACTACAACATGAAGGAGAATGTTAGAAAAATAGGATTACAAAGCAATAACAATAAACAATAAATAGGATGGAAATATTGAAACAAATTACAAGAGAGATAGAGATATAATGTGGTTCACCCAAGATGAGCTATGTCCACATAGAATTTTCTAGTCCTTTATTATTATACCATCCAACAAAATGAAGGGATACAACCTGCAACAACCCTGCTACACTTCCTCTTCACTCTCTCGCAATCTCTCTCACACAATCATAGAGATTTTTTTACAATGCTACAATACAATACACTACTCTACATAACCATATTACAATGCCTTCCTTATATAGGGGAATTACCATGGGAAAATACCACAGGTCACCCAATACCATGGGAATGAAAACCATTGGCCAACAAACATCGATAAAAAAAAACTTTCATGGGCTTCACCCCTGAATCCCCTTTCTTGAGGAAGCTTCCCCCGCACCATCCTGCTTTGACAAGTGTACAGTAAAATTGGGGTACAAACACAGTTGAACAATAACATATCTGAATCTGGAAGATCAGGATCCACAACCAACACAGAACTTGCTTTATAATCTAGGAAAAATTTGTGTACCTTCTGGTGAGCACCAACATAAGCTCATATGGGATGCACACTATAGCAAAAAAAAAAGACATTTTGGAGTGGAAAAGACTCTTTTATTGTTATCCAAAAGTATTTCAACTAGCCTTCGCTTAAGACGGATGCCAACAAGTACATCAAGTTGTGCATGATTTGTGCCATCACCAAGCCACCAAACTGGCGATAGGGTCTATATATTCCCTTTCCAGTTCCTATTTAGCCATGGGAATATATTTCCTTTAAATATTTGACTAGATATCCTATTACCTGACACTAGCATGATGCAATCCTAGTAGTGGTTGATAGATTTTCTAAAATGACTATCCTCATTCCTTGCAAGAATACAACAACAACCCAATAAACTTCTCAACTCTTCTTTGAGAATGTTTGGAAGCACTATGGCTTGTTGAATTCAATCATTCCAACTACGAATCCAGATCTGTCATCAAATTTTGGAAGACGCTTAGGCAGTAGATCGACACACAACTATCTATGTTGACAGTGTTCCATCCTTAAAATGATGGATATATGGAAGTTGTGAATCACATAGTGGTAAAGTTTCTTCTCATGTACAACCACAAAGCATCACATAACATGGGACAAAAGTATCCCATATATCAAACATTTTTATAATCGAGTGCAACATAGTTCTATATGCAAGAGTCTTTTTAAATTCTGCTATGTATTTCAACCATCAGCACATATCAAAATGGTTAGCCAACATACTGGCTTGGTCAAAATTGACCATGAAGGACGAGAAATTGATAAGGCACTCAAGTTCATGGATCAGGTGTGTGAGATTCAGAAACAAGCATAGGATATGTTGTAGCAAGCTAGTGAAAATTCCAAAGCCCGACACGATAAGAATCATATTCCTCATTCATTCAAAATTGGGGATCAGGTCTGGTTGCATCTCAAGAAATAAATATTTGGTGGTCTACACAAGAATTTTAAGCCTTTATGATACGATCCTTACACCAATATTGAGAAAGTTGGGGAACATGATTTTAAGGTCAACATTCCACCATAACTAGATCTACATCCAATATTCAATCTGGACTTGCTTCGATTGTATTTTCCACCATTATTGGGACATATCAACTTACAACCAAATGATCCATATGAAATCCATATCGATGTTCAAGAGTCTCTTACCATTGACACCATCATTGGAAAACAAGCATGCCATACAAGGATGCAAACAATTCCCTTATTTCAGGTGGCCAAAGTAGGACAAATCCCATCTCAAGGAAAGTGGTATCCTTTCACTGAATTAGATCTCAAGTTTCCTCACCTATGCAATCATGAAATGGGGACCATTTCCACTTAAGGGGGGAGTTCTGATCCATCCCAAGACTCGAATGAACACATTAACTAGTGCCTAGTCCCAATCGATTCCTTGGTCGGATCCACAACTCAGTCGTCTAAGTGGATCACTTGATCCATGAATTAGTCAACCAACATCATTCATGTTGATGATATTTCATTATTCTAGCACATGTCATATGACATTCTGAATAGTCGGAAGGCATCCAAAACATCATCGATGTGGCAACAATGTCTCTTCATCTTCTTCTAGCTAGTGAATGGGAAGAAGACACATGGTTTCTTTATAATTGTTTTCCTTATAACTGAAACATGGTAGGTAGCTACCCAAGCGTTCCTCATAATTGTATAAATACTTGTAAGCTCAAAAATGAAAGGGATTTTTGTTCTCTACTATTGAGTGCATTAAGACGAATTCCAAAGAGAAGGATCGATTGCGTCCCGATGGATCCTACAGTTGACTTTTGTACATGTAACCGAGTTTTTCGACTCACTACATATTTTTTATTACATACTCAAGAGACTAACCTCTCACAACGACTGCTTAATACAATTGGATTTTTTACCCTTAGGGTTGTTCTGTTATCAATTCATGTCTGACATTCTTTTGTGATTGGCATTGTCTATTAAATTTTGCAATTTTTTAGTGCCTGGTGTATGCTATTCTTTATACTTGTCTCTTTGATTAGTCCAACATTAATAGCTTTTGCCATAACAGGGGTTGACTCATTTATTAATCTCTATTGTCCTCATGTTGATCTCCTAGGTGACACATATCACTCAAGCAGATGCAAATACAAGACAAACATACTCCTTCCCCGATAAATCGACCATCATTTCTTCAAGAAGACATCTCACCTCCCACGCATGATACAACTGACTATGTTGATATCTTTTACATATCATCATTGTCAGTCCCATCTACCAATGATGACATTTCATCCTTATAATCATAGGAAGCTCTTGGTACAATGCTGATGCACAATCCTATTGTGGTAGATGATGTGGACCCATCTCTTGTGGATGGAACCTCACAATATAATGTTCCCGTGAGCAACCTTACTACAGCTTCTCTACCCCTTGGATCAACAATTCCAAGCAAATTCTTTGATCACCTCTTCCACTTAGATGAGGAAATATTCTAAGCCATGAACATCCCCGAGGCTCCTTGCAATGATCTATATCATAGGTCTTCCTTCTTACCTCAGAGCGTAGGTATAAACACGTAGGTGGCACAACAATGTACCATCGAAACAAAGGATTTCATACACCCAACCATTTCAATTGGATTAAAAATACCACCCCTGATCAGTACGCTTTCAAAGAAGGAAATATGGATAGTATTTCATCCACTATCAAGGTGGGTATTTCCATCACTCTAGGCATAGTCGAAAACATCTCACTTGGATCCTCCTGTTCCCAGCAAGAGGTAACTGCTTATAAAGAACTATTCCAAGAATTCATAGATATTTTCTAGGACACCACTTTGTTTCAGGGTTTATGAATGCATTTAATAGATTACAATTTCTATGACTCCCCAACAACTTGACACAGCTAACTAGAGGAGATAAGGAATTTTTCAGATTCATGTGTTGAGGTGCACTTATGGCACCATTAACTATGAACTTGGTGAGCCACACCTTGATTAGGTGAAAAGGGAAGGGAAGGTGAAATGACCGACATTAACAAAGGAAAAAATGATGATTAAGGATTAAACACAAAAGTCGAAAAGGCGACGAGAAGGGATTAAATGACATTAGTTGGATGATGAAACAAACTATACAATATCCATAGTTCAAGCGACAACACTCTTCGAAAATCTCACAAATTTGTATATCGTCCTCAATCTGGGCAAAACATGGAGAGAACAATGCCTATTAGAATAAATATAGTGCACCTACTTTTTGCAAAATTGTGAAGAGTAATAACAACCATTACAATTTACCGTTAGTACTGTGAAAACTGGAGTTCAACAATCATAAATATGACACTATATGTTTTTGTAAAACTATTAGAATTTATAAAAAAACCAATTTCAATTTATAATTATTATTGTGAATAGTTGTCATTATTCAAATACAATTCCTTAACCATTATATTTTTTAATAAATACTTCAAAAATACATATAACAATCTTTAATATGAAAATAATTAAATTGCTATAACATGCTAATTTGAATTTAAATATCAAACTATGTGTTATGATCCTTGCAAAATATAAATATAAAAAATGATAAAATTATTTAATACAATGTATTAATTTTAATTTATATGTATATTAAAGACAAATGATTAACTTAAAATTAACTTTATAAAGATAAATTACATTAGATTCAAATTAGTTAGTTCTTCACTAGTGGATCCGTTTCTCAACCATTACTTGAATAGCCTTCCAATAGCCCTAAGTAAAGTTTGTTTTTAACTTTACACCGATGTTAACCCAATCTATGCATATATTTAACAATTTAACAATGCATAAAAGTGATTTAAACAAAAGGTAAAGATTCAATTTCTCTAAATTAGAATGGTTGTTATAAAAGTAAAGTAGAGACAAAATGTAAACAATTTGGCTTCATAAAGATACAAAATAGTGGCGAAAAACAATGGGATGTCAAGAACTACGATCAATTAACAATTAAAGAAAACAATGAAAATGGATAAAATCCCTTTGTAACATAACTATTTTGCATTAATCCTTAAAAATTCAAATTTTCTAATGTCTACATCAAGCTTATATTTTCTTCAATACATTTCCATACAAAAAATGAACTCACGGTATAATCTTTGGTTTTATAACTTATACGTGTCACATTGCAGTTGGCTACGTGTAGATGACGAATAATAATCAAGATCGAAACATCAACAACTTCTTAAAAGTTTGCCCATCTCTAATTACTAATGATGAAGATGAGATATCAACTTCATACATGAGTGTATGCCATTTTTTTAAGTCCATTTATTTAATTTCTCTCAACATGAATAATTGAATTGTTGTTCAATTCAAATCCTAAATAAGAAGGAATTACTTTGAAAAGTGTTATGAAACATAATGAGTAGAGGGAGGAGAAAGGAGACTTAGTCTTTGTATTTGTATTGATCACTAAATTATGGATCATCACAATAGAGTTGTTTTATTAGAAGGGGTTTGTTGATCAAGAAGTCAATTAGAGATTGGAAGGTGCTTGAAGAAGGAGCCTAGGATTCCACATCATTCCTTAATTGTCTTTAGCTTCTCAAGGATGCTTTCCCAACTCATCACGATAACGAAATCCATATGTTTGGGTGATATCTTAACAAAAAATGACGATAATACTAGTCTTGGGTGAAATGACTACATGTAAATGTCAAACCTTTTTGGCTTCTAAGATGGTTTATCTAGTGGAGGGAACTTCTCTGTTCAAATCTTCTTTTGATGTGATCAAGGAATATAATAAGTTTACTAGAACTTGGGGTTTGCAGCTGGTGCCAACAATGGAAGAGTTGGTGCTAGATTAATCATATGGGCATTTGGGTACGTTTACATGGAGAAGTGAGAGTTTCACAACATTTATATGGGCATTTGGGTACTTTACATGGAGAAGTAAGGGTTTCACAACATTGAAATACCTCTTGAAGAAGAAGACTCATCACATGGTTACATGTGTTAAAAGTAAGGGTTTTCAAGTAGGAAATAGTGGCTACCATCTTAATTATATTTCCAAAGGCTATTATGTAAACCTCTCATTAGTTCCAGGTTTCATTCATTGAATGTTACATCTTCAAGAAGTCAAAAACCTTAGTTTAAAAATGAGCTATGGCTGTGTGTAAGAAGATGATGGACCATTTAGATGCAATTCTACTTTTAGGAAACACACTATGGTTTTATAAAAACGCAATGTGCTCCCGTTATGTAATGATTGGTTTGGTTAAGCCCAAGCCTGACATGTCATCTGACATGCAAGCTAGGCAAACAAAATCCCGCTAGTGTTTTGTAGTTACAAAACGCGCACACCTTTCTTAAATGTTAAAAATTATATTTGGCCGCGACCCATGGGATCATTTGCAAAGCAGTAGCACATGTTGAGAGAGAAACGAGCATTGCATGGGCACGATTTTGGTTGAGGGGAGGCAATTTCACCCATATTTCATCATCCATGAGGTAAATCAACCACCTATATCATATGCTTTTTCCATTCTTAACATAGATTATCAATTTTTTTAATTAAAACCCACCAATTTTGGTTTAAATTAACGAGCTATAGAAATCATTTTTAAATCCAACCAAACACCATAAAATCCTTCAAATTCCCTCTACATAAAAAAAAATTATGGTATTTCCCCTCTCCAAAGACTTGTTAGACCAATTTCCCTCTCTTCAAACCATAAATTACCATTTTTTAAAATTGAAAACCACCAATTTTGGTGTTAATTGGTAAAATGGAGAGCCCCTTTTTTAATCCAATCAAACACTATAAACTCTTTCAAATTCCCTCCACATAAGAAAACTAGGGTATTTCCCCTCTCCAAATACTTTTTAAAACAATTTCCCTCTCTTCAAACTCCAAATTTCAAAACATCAAACAATTTAGGGCTTCCATTAAAATTATTTTCCACCCTATAGTGGGTAATTTAGTGCATTGATTTACACCTACATTTTAATTTTATTATAACTTGATGACTTCAAAAAAAAACTCTTAGTATTAATCAACCTGATTCAAGTAATCCACAAGGAAGGATACCAAGAATACCTATTAAGAGTCATGACCTTCATGCCCTTAATCTAGAAATAGACTTAAAGGGAAAAACATGTCAAAAGCATCACTTTTAAATTGTAAGAAGTTTAAACCCAAGTGTAGATGGACATGACATCAATTAGAGTTAAGAAATGTCTAAGTAACCTAGAGAAAGTAGCAAAATGAAATGGGTCACACAAGTCATGATGCACACAATGTAAGGGAGTCCAGGCATGAAAAGTGGCACACTTGTCAAAATTGTGCCCATGATATATGTCAAAGACTCATCCTAAACAAACACCAGCCTACAAGAAATGAGATAGAGGAAAATTAGTCACAATCCCATTCATGGACAGTTTCTCCAATGGGTGGTAGTTATAAAATAATGCACATTAACAATAGATACCTTAAATCACCAATAATGTGCCTTCCTTGACCTAAGGTAGTATGCATGCCTTCCCACCAATAAGAATTCCCCATGCCCCATACCACAAATAGAATCACCCATAGGTATTTTTTGAAACGTTACAACCATATACCTTTTCATTAGTGAACCTACATCCTTATTCAAAACAAGATTTGTTATCACCATCTTCCCCACCAAATATCCAATGCTTGAAACTCAAATTTGTTTCCTTTTAGCTTAGATTCTTTATCAACATTAGGAATATGGGAATATTGAGTGGGATTGGGACCATTTTTTAGTTTCTTGTTGTGAGGACACTGCTTCTTGGGAGGTTTGGGACCTTGCTTTTGTTGTGCCACTAAGGCCTTTTTATGCATTTGACATATAAATTTAACACATGCAAAAAAATACTTGTTGCCCCTCTAACTTACAATTGTTCACTTTTTATTTTTAGTTTTTACATACTTGAATGCCATTAAATTTCTTATTGAAAATTAGTTTTTCACTTTTCATTTTGAAGATATGTCACTATATTTCATGTATATGTTACTAATTATTTGCTTTTTGAAATTTTTATTGCAGTTGCAAAGATGAACATACTTTAATGTAGAGATCCGGATAGAGATTGCCCGCTTGAGAGGCATCAGTGCCACTTTTAGTAGTGGGGGTCGTATTTGCCGCTCACTTGCATCCACTATAGATGTAATTGTTGATTCTATAACAATATCACATGGTGCGCCATATGACATTGTATCATACAAGGAAAGGAAAAGACAAGAGTATGCATACATGATCGATTACAATGCAATTAAGAAGCTAAAAATAACAAAGAAGCACATATTTGCATTGTTTAGAGACCCTCGAACGAGTTAAATCCCAAACAAAAACAAACCCCACATTTCTCTTGAGTGGTGTACATATCAACCCTTTATAGATAATTAGATGGAAAGATGGAACATGTTTTTTGATGTGCCACCACATAACAACAAGGAAATTCCCCTATATTTTGTGAGAAAGATGTATGTAGAGTTTATGTTGGGAAAACACGTAAACTATTTGGACATGTTGGAGTTGCAAGGTTTTTGTAGGGAGATGCCCCAAAACCATCGATATTAATCACCCAATGCCTCGACCTCACACATCATTACCTAGGCCATATGTCCCACCTATATATCGGGTGATTCCAGAGACAAAACATGCGTTATTAATTCTGGTACATGCCATTGTTCGCCACAAAAGTGTTATTGAGAATTTGGAAAAGGTAGGAACATTTCTCCTTAGTGTAGTGCATATTCCAAGTTGTCATAGTGTAGGACCATCTACTAGTGGGGTTAGATCAACACATCCTGAGCCTAGCTACAAGCCTCATGAGTGCACATCGTGTGACTGCCCCTGCTATGGTACTGCAACAGATGTCACCTTCAGTGGTTTTTTGAGTGATGTATGTATACGCGGTTAACTATAATCTTCTACAATTTAGTTATCCTCTCTGTAAACATATCTAGTTTGATCTAATATTTAAATGTTTTGAATGTTCATGCAGTTGTTAGTTTTCTCTCACTGTGGGAAAGGATTTACTAGTAGTGATGCCCCATGTATTCAAGCCACTAATGTTCCACACTCTTCTGTGGGATTTGATGGACAAAGTGTTACCACACCTTCGACAACAACCATGCACATAGAGGTAACTATTTCATTATGCCATTTTTTTTATTCATGTGGATGTGTTATTTTGTTAATTTCTCTTGTAGTTAATTAATGCTAGAGGACGCGATCCACATGCAGTAGGGACTCAGGACATGGCAGTTGTTGCTAAATATTCTCAGATGGAAACATTTGACACACAGGTAAACATTTATCCATGTCAATTATTTAATACTTGTTAGTTTGTTAATTTCCACATGTTAGTTCAATAATGCTAGATGGCTTAATATTGATAATTATTAAGCTTACAGATGGCATATCGGCCATAGGGGCAAGACATTCCATCTACTGATTCCATTGGCATTGTATTGATCCATGTTACACAGTTGACAACCCCCATGGATGTAGGATTCATTGCCATATCGTTTGTGGAAACATCTCACACAAAGGTAAACATTTAAAAATGTCATTTTAAATACATGTTAGGTTTTTAATCCACATGATAGTTCACTAATGTTGGATAGTTTAATATTTACAATTAGTAAACTTGTAGATGGAAGTTCATCCACAAGGGAAAGACATTACATATAGTGATCCCCTTTCTAGTGGTCAGATACATGTTGCATAGTCGACAGTCACTATGGATGTAGCACCCACTGTCGTATCATGTATGGCAACATCTCAAACGGAGGTGAACATTTTAAAATGTAAGTTTTAAAATACATATTAGTTCATTGATTCATGCATGTCTAACTATGCGAACACTTGATGACTATAGGAATCATCCAAAAAACCTACACTATTTGTTGCATTCGTCTCTCCTCCTAGGCCATATGTAAACAAGGGTCATGTGTATGTGAGGCGGTCTACTCCTAACCAGAGTGAAGGTGTCCATGACCATGACCCTACCGATTCCATGGTAATGTATATCCTTTGATGATATATGTTTTTTAACTTGAAATCCATTGTAGAACATGCTATATTGTTAGTGTTTACTTTGCATGTTTACAACATGATGTTTAGGAGTCGTCTATTGTAGACCTTACATGGGTCATCGATACAAAAACAGGAGTAAGATTGAGTTTTGATGTGTCTTATAGGATACATGTACTTTTGGATACATGTACATCGTTGTACATTGGGAGACATGTGCTTTGACATGCCATCTAAGGGACATCTACATTGTGATATGTTTTTGTATAAACTAATGGAACGTATAAATGAATGATACATTTTACTGCATATTGTCTCTTCAGTTTCCACATGTTCTTGTGTCCATCCATTGTGTTGATTTATGTGGATTGTCTCTTACTTATCAATGCACTATCTAGAGAGAACAAACTAATTTATTTCATCATTTCTTTGAACTCATTACATGCACACTAATTGGATATATATTAAAACTAAGGGAAATACATTTCATAAGTGCAATACATGCAATACATTTCAAAGTTCAAGTGTAATTTATTAAATCTAAGTGCAATACATGCTACACATTTCATCAATGCACAATATTTGGTTATACAGTTAGATTCAACAAGTTACATATAAGTAGTTAAATATGAGTAACTACATACCAGTGCTCAAAACAACAATTCTCAAAGGAACAAACATTACCCAAAGAATCGATAAGTAAAATGAAGTCGAGAAATACAAGTTGCAACCTTGATTAATAAAAACAAACAATAAATTCTCTTTCAACACAAACCTCACATAGCCAATGAAACCATTCAATGAACCTCATGCACCAAACAACTAATGTACAAAAACACATCTAAAGCAACATATAATAATCAACACCATGTATATCTCTTCTCAACTATATGACATGCATTAAACACCCTTCTCAAAGATTTCCAATACAATGAGTATAATGTATGATGGGTTGAAAAACTCAGTATGAACCAGATCCAACATAACATATGATTTAGTTCCAAAATAATACCATTTACATTAGTTCAAGACATGCCAAGTAACAAGCCAACATATCTATTGAAAAAAAATGTGACTTTAGGGGTGAGGATGTTAGTTTAAGGCCTAATAGCTTCTTAGTAGGTTGATAAATACATGATCATCTATAGCTCGAATATGTTACATTTATAAGTTGCTTGTTTATGTAAGTGTGGACAAATCCTTTCACTAGTATACCATGAACATATCGTCAATAGAGGAGTTTTTGTATTTTAAAAGTATAGAAACTCTTACTTGTAGTCTAAACCATAGTTGGTAATATTACACCAAGATGACTACCAAGTCTCATAATTCAATGCCCTAGTTTGTAGCATAAACCCTAGTTTCTGAAACCACCGTAGAAGGAGGTCACTGAGTGTTGGACACATGGGACAAGGCCCCCTAGCTATAATCCCACATCATGAGTCCAACAGAATTGATAGTTCATCAATCTGAGGCCCAGACATCCATCTATAGCTAGTTGCAAGTCACCCTCAAAAGTCATTTAGGGACACTTGGTGAATTTGTTCATGGGGCACAAAAAAAATAACGAGAAGTAGTTTTAAATTTCGTCAGCTCATGCAAGTTTTTTTGGGCATGGTTGATATGGGAACGCCATCCATGGCCTCATAGTATAGTTTTTTCCAAAGTGGACCCTGGTTATTGTGAATTGCATAGTATCTTGCTGAGAAAATCCCTAGTTTCTGAAACTAGCATAGAAGGAGGTCATTGGGTGATGGACACGTGGGACAAGGGTATCCCTAGATATCATTCCACGTCATGAGTCCAAACAAATCGATGGTTCATCAATCCAAGGCCTGTTCATCCTTCTATGGCAAGTTGCAAGACACCTTCGAAAGTCATTCAGGGACACACATGACAAGGGTTAGGGTTAGGGTTTGCATTGATGTATCATTGATGGCATATATTCATAAACAACATAGAAGATAAAATTTTCCACGAGTCCTAGGAACACTCTTGCATTCACATGCATTTGAAGCAAGGAAGGGTCTTACTTAGACTATTCATTGGAACAACTAAAACATCACTAGGTTATGCATTTTAAACCCTAAACCCTAGTTAGGGTTACGTGTTCCCTACTAATTAAGTTGTACGAGGCCATGTGTTGATGGCTCTATATGCTAGTTTTGTTTGAGTCTCCAAATACAAGGCTAGGTGTCCAAGGACTAGGTGTTAAGACCATGTTTGAGAGTTTAAGTAGAGTAGGTTTTGCAATGTGGGGATTTTTCCTTCCACATTCTAAGAAGAGTAAGTTTTCTCAATTTAGACAAATCAAGAGAATGGAAATATTATAAGATTTTGTTAAATCACTTGAGAAATTTGGCATATTGATAAACAACATACAAGAGAAATTTGGAATTTTGATAAGCATTATACAAACAATATTAATAGTACAATATTAATAGTAAAACATACGTCATCATGCTATATCATAGCTATTATCATACAACCAATCCCTCTAGATCATCTCTGATCCTAATGGTCTCGATTAGTCTCTTGTGATCTCCATCTGGTAAGAAGTATCGTACCTTCGATGAATTTCGGCTAGGCATAGTTTGTACCTGGAGGTTTGTACCAATGATTAGGTTGGTAAATTGATACACACTTGCACTTGGTTTGTAGTCCCTATAAACATATAAAACCTTATTTCTTGCATTGTTTTCCTATGTCAAGTATTCACCTTTAGCAACCATCAACTTGATTAGGAAGTTGTTGTTTTCATCGTCAGTTATGGACATATTGAGGGTTTTCTTTCCTTCTATACAACGTGTCAATCAATAATCCCCACCCCATTCACTATATTTAGGGGCAACCACTGTATATACATTCCCTACAAAATATGATATTTGGTATATGATCAAAACATTTTTCTTGTGAGACAAGTACATTACTTTCCATCTAAAGACTACATAATTGAGTAAATAAAGTAAATGAAATGCATCATACCGGGTTGTAAAATGCATCATACCGGGTTGTACAATATCTGAGCCATGATCAAAATCTATAGAAATAGATGATTGGTCTACCTCAAATGGATTCAAATCATCAATTTCATGTTGATCAAGTGGAAATGATATGTGATGCCATCCATCAACCCATTCCAATGATTCACACCCATCCCGATCACCATTACAACAAGACAAGAAAAAAAACAAGTTTTTTGGTCCAGATTTCAAATACTAAGTCGTCAGAGCTTCAAACTGAATGAAATCCATGGGTTCCAGGAACACTCTTGCATTCCCATGCATGCGAATGATCTACATCGACCACCTCCCAAAAAAATCTTTCCACGTGTCTTCTTCTTATGGATTTTGCTCATATAGTTGATTCCTCTCCCATTACTGATGTGCACCACCTAACTATAGATTGAGAATATTGAATGGTCAATTATGTAGATAATTTCAATTCCTCCATATGTAGGGTTGTTTTAACACATGATCTAGCTCTACCATGCTCTCCTTTACCATGCCATGTCTCAAATTAGTTCCACATATGTGGCACCCTGTAATTTTTGTGCAATGAACACATCCAATGAAATATGCAAGCATTTTTTAACTAACCAAAGCATCCATCAGACCAAATCTAGTTTTGATCAATATGTATGTTCCTTCCCTTCAGATGATCATAGAACATGATGAAGCAATGACGTACATAGTGGAATTCATGACACCTATCATCACTTATGTAGAAGTGACATTCCTTTAGGATTTCTTGTTGCTCTTCACTGCTATTTGGACCATGCCTATATGCGATGTGGACCATCAAGGAAACCCCTTCAAAATGATAATACTGACTTTGAATCTCATTTTTGGGTTGTAGAGTGTAATCCTTTGAAAAATAAACCATTAAAAGTATAGTACCACAAAAAAATGTATCTCTATAAATTCTAAATTGTTCATCCTACCATTGTGCCACGTGGACATGGAAAACATATCATTGCGTATTTTCAATAAATTCCTTGATGAAGTCATTGACTTGTACCTGGTTTCACAAAATGATATCAACATAAGTTTTGACTGCAAGTATGGATTGAAAGACAACTGAAACATAAATTTAGAGATAAATATAACTCATATGTCACTAATTGTATTTTTTTGCTTTCTTTCATAGTGCATATTTCATAGCTGATGTATTTGAAAATTTTGGTGTCTACAACCATATTCCCAAATTCACTATCGCTGCTCTCATGAATACATTGGATCAATAATTCCATTACACCACAGTTGGAGCATGTTCCATCTATACAAGTTTTTCATAGTATGTTTTCCCTTTTTCCCTATTACGTATGATGCTTTGTATGAATTCTCTTAATGAAGTCAGTGGTATTGTCATGGAGAAATTCTGCACATGGTCAGTATGCAACACGCGACGAATGTACAAAAATGTTTCATAGTAATATTCATATTCCACATGGTATCTATAGAAACAAGTTTTATGAAGAGTATTTATTTTAACATACCAGGGATTACATTTCTCAAAAGATATTTTCCCCAAGTTTAATTCTCTATGTTCATTCTTAAATTTATCATATAGTTATGTTTATGTTACATCAAGAATATGTTTAATAAGTGGTTCATGATCCTTTGAACCCTTTCTAAATTTTAGTACATCCTTCTGGTTTGAAAAGGTCCTTGTGTTATCAAGATAAAAACTATGCACTAGTCCTTTTACAACATCAATTAGATTCATGTCGCGGCATGGAAATGTACCATTAAAGGCCTAGAAATATGTCTGGACAGTTGTGTCAAGATGATCTATTATATAAGAATACTTACATATGGTTTTTACATTCAAATTAACAAGTTTGGATGTAGTCTTGAGAAAATGAAGGACTCTAGTGTTATGATTTACGTTTTCTTTTGAAAACACACGACGAGATGCATTGCAGTCATTTGAACGTGTGTTCTTACCATTTTTACTAAAGGTGTCTACTAATCTTCTAACTATATGAGAGCTTGGTCCAAATTTCTGTATCATCTTTATCCCTAAATTTTTCCTAACATTATTCATACCCCTATATTTTAACAATGATAGAAATAATCTACATTTATGTCTATCACATGTAGAATCAAAATATTTATTAAGTAAATGTTGAGTTTGATAAGAAACACTAAGCTTATATAGAATACCTTCAAGGGAATTGAGGATACTTTCATGAACTTGTATACTCTATGGATTTCTTTGACATGTACTTTCTAATGGAGGTAAGGGGGATGGAGTTGTACCGTGCAGCACATCACCATGATGCTTTGGTGTTTTAGTAGTAGCTTGTTGTCCTTCAATCCCTTCTTGGTAGTTGGATGGTGGTACTCAAATATCCTAATCTGTAATGTCCCAAATTTTGCATTGGGTCACAATGGCCAAATCACATTTTCCATGTTCATGAAAGTTGGCAAAGGGATGCTAAAAGTGAAATAATTTCTAAGGAGGAATCACTAGTTTCCTAGGCTGGGGGTGGAAGCTTTTAGATTTGGAATAAGGGGGATAATAAATTATGTTTAGACATTAGAAGGGGATAAATATTTAATAATTTAGCTTATTAAATTAATACAATAGAAAATGGAATTGGCAATGGAGCATGAATACACATGGAGACTATGGGGCCCACACTAGCTAGAATTCCTATGTTAAATGGTATCTTCCTCTTGCAAAGTAGAATATATGGGAAGCCTAATGTTTATTTATGGATTATAAGGTTAATATACTTGTCCATATACTTCATAGGTATAATTTGGGATGAATTGTAACTTACATGGGAGAGGAAGAGCCAAATGGGAGTTTCATGGACACTTGGCTAGATTCCCCTTACATTTATGACATCTATGACACCAATTATGGAGATTCTATGACATTTATGACACAATTCAGATATAAAG
The DNA here is from genome assembly GCA_001517045.1 of Pseudotsuga menziesii. Lineage (NCBI taxonomy): Eukaryota > Viridiplantae > Streptophyta > Pinopsida > Pinales > Pinaceae > Pseudotsuga > Pseudotsuga menziesii. The sequence continues at coordinate 84,928 of LPNX010743125.1, read as the reverse complement.
GATGAAATACTGACATACTGACATGTAAAGACTGAATAGATCATCTTATAAGTCAAATTTTGGAGTTGGAGAAGGCCAAGAGGCTCCTACTAAAATTTGGGAGAAGAGGGAAGGTGAAGAGAGAGGCCACATGGCATAGCATGAGCAGCCACACCAATTCGACTTGGATTTGGTTTATGGATGGATTTGGAACCTTATAAGACTAATAATTTTTATAAAATACAGGGATCATCTATGAGAAGAAGCTTTTTCTCATTTGTGAAATTGTCATTTGTGAATTGTGAGAGCTAGTGGATGACTAGTTTTCTTGCTTAAGCCAATTTCGAGGGTGAAAGATTCCCATCCTAGTTGGTGTTTGGAAAGGCCACTCAGGTATTTCATGGAGATTTAATGGAGTCTTATTTTAAGGTCTAAGCTACAGGAAAGCATGTGGATTCTTCTATTGCAGCACTGTCTCTCAACTATTTCCAGTTTTCACACCATATTGATGCCAATGGAGGGATTGCGCTTTGGGTGAGATATTGATATCTTTGGGGAATATTATAATGCCAATTATATTATGTGCTGATTTA
>LPNX010743125.1:27188-80516 GCA_001517045.1 Pseudotsuga menziesii | reverse complement strand
AACCACGTGACAAACATTGGTGTATTGATCTGTGATCTGTTGTGTGAAGCGGCTATTCTTGGTGTTCGGTCCTTTGGGAGTACCCTGTGTACCCTAACAATATTCTCTTTATTTCATGTTCAGAATCCTCTCAGGTTTAAATACCCAAAATAATTCATGTAAAAATGTTGAACAATGAAGAAATAGTGTCATTTCTCCACTATCTTGTTGTGAACCTTTGCAATGCTGATGATTTCTAATTGGGAGAGACTTTAATTTTCCATTTATGATTTTAATAATTTAAATATGATATGTTCTTAATTCTCAAAAAATTTCAAGGCGAAATTCCCAAGAGTTGTATGTCAAAATGACTTTTAATGAGCAAACAATGACCATTTCCACTCCATTTTGATATATGCCATGGTAATGCTTATTATTTCGAATGGAGGAATGTATCTCTGATAAATGTATGATGTATGGAATTTAATTAACATGTATTTCAAGTATAATGTTAATAAATTAAGCATTGGAATCCATTTTACTCATCTTTATTGCATTGGGAGAAGATTTGGTGCATTTTCCCCAAGGGTCGAAATTGTGACTTGGGAATTGTTTTGGAAAGAGTCATAACAGCCTGTATAAACTGAACCATGATGCATATGAGACTTTTAAAAGTTCCCTTACACATACCCATACTCTGTTCATAAATTCAAGTGACTTTGGGATCATTTGTGAATCCATTTCTGTCAATTACCCAGGGGAAATTGGAGCCCCAATTTGCTAGTAAAGACTCCTACTTTGAACAGAACATTAAACAAGTTTGCAGAAGTAATTGGGAGATAAAAAAACATAAATTAGCATTATATTTAATTTATATTATAAATAATTTACCTTCAAAGAAAATTTGGAAGCATTTGGGTCAATTTGGAGGTCTAGACATCAAAACTAGTCAAGAGACAAAATTGTGAAAAAATTGGAAAATTGGGCGTTTTAATAAAATTCCAAAAAGGGGAAATTATAGTGGTATCAAAGCATGATATTGGCACCTGATGTGGTATTATATTTATGAGTACAATAATTCAGTGACCACCATTATATATTGAAACCAAAAGTGCTTTTGTTGAAGAGGAAACAATGACTAGGGATAAAAGAGGAACCTCATATGGTGGTGAGGAGCTAATAAAAAGCATGGAACCTATCTTTGAAGACATGTCCAATAATATTATGAAAGGATTTGAATTGTTGGCTATCAAAAGTTGGAGAAAATATATTGAATTTAATAAAACCAAGGAGAAAAATGCATCAGCTTGTTTGAAGGAGCAAAAGGAGGAGACCCATGAACCACCTAGTTCTGAAATAGGTGGAGTAGAAGAAGTAGTACATGAAGATGATAAAAATTCACTCCCAAGTGACTCTGAAAAATATGAAGAGACATCACATGAGTATGAAAAAGTTTTTATTGAAAATACTGAAGATAATTTTGAGACATATGCTACCTTGGAAATGAAACAAAGAGCATCTACTGATGGGTGCTTGAACTATGAAGGAGTACCTACTGATGGGTGCTCACAACTCTATGTTGGTGACATAGAGATCAGATTTCAAAATGTTTCTGCAAGACAAAATTAAATTAAACATGAAAATTAATACCTTGTAGCATTTTAATAAGAAACAAGATCAACTTCCCCATCACCACTTGAGCTTAATGAAGTTGGTCCAAGCAAGAATGAAGAGGATGAGGAGGTTCATTTGCAAGAGCCTAATTTTATTGAAGGGTCCTTAAAGGTGAATGAAAATAAGATCCAAGATACCCTTAGAATACTCCATGACACTCAAGCATTGGTATCAAATTCTTGTTGGAGAGCTACTTTCTTAGAGGAGCCATCATTCATTGAAGACATGGAGAAGATTCAAAGAGCAATGTGCAACATCAAAGGTAATTTCATGTCTTTGATTTTTTATAGAAAAAATGTCATTGAGCTTAGTGAATGGTTACATGAATCCTACTTGAATAATAATGAAGTTGTTCATAAGCTCACAATTCAAAATGAGCAACTTCTTGAAAAGTTGCAAGACACTTGTTTTTCCTCCTATGTTTCATATTGTCAAATGATAGATTATTTGGAGGATTCTCATGACATGGTGGATCATGAGAAATTTGGAAATTTGAATGTACTTGATGTGTTTGAATATGAACTTGAAGAGATCCAAACACTTGATGTGGTGGAAGAGGAACTTGAATTGTCCCTTGATGAAGGTTATGCAAATTTTAAAGAAGAGCATGATTCCTCTAGATTGGAACCAATCTCTGACAAAGGTTTCACACTTTTTAAGGAGATGCATGATACTACCCATATGGATCCTTACCATGATGAAACTTATGAACTTTCTGATTATTTGGGTGAGTTAGTTCATTCTCCTACATCCTACAATTCCATGTTTTTCAGCATTAGTCTCAATGAAGTATGGGTGAAAGGGTTCTTTTTGATAATGCCACGAGGAGTATGGAACTCCTAGATTTAATTTTTATGATGAAATGGTTGGAGAGCACTCTTATTCAAATTTTCAGCAGCATCCTTTGTTACTTTATGATGATGCACATCTACCTGGATGCACCTATGATATGCATTTGAGTCACTTGAAGACTCATGGTTTTTATTGCTCAACACTTGGTTCATTTGATGTTGGAGGAACTTCATCCAACACTAGGGTGAATAGACTTATGATAGGAGAATATTTTTGTTACCAGCCACAGACATTGTTATATATTTATGATTCACTCATTCATGGATGTATGGGTAAGACTTCTTTGAGTCATTTGAAGTCTCCTTGTTTCTATTTCTCACTATTTGGTTCAAATTTGAGTGGAGATTCGCCATTCACTTCTGGGATGAAAGAATACATGGCTGAATATTTTGATGTGTATCACTTTTTTTGGAGCATCATTATAGGACATGGGATACTGACCTATGTCATTGGAGTAGATTTTATTGGTAATTTGAAGCATGTATGTACTTTTCAAATGGTAGTCTACTCACTGGGAGGTATAAGCACTTTCATGATTTCTTGGTGAGGCACCTCCTTGATGTACATTCTTATTATGTTATTATATACTTTGATGATATATATTATGCACTCATGATGTTTGGAAGAATTCATACAAGAAAATGGGATCCATGAATTCTCTTTCCTAATGGTATGAGTTGGAGAGCACTCTTAGTTGTTGGAGTGCAATGCAAGCATTGGGACCCCAGGATAGTTTTCAGTCCCATTGATTCCAAATTATTCAGGAAACAAGCAGTATGGGAGATGGATTCCCCACTTAATAAGTTGATGTTAATTAGAGTAGTGCAACAGAAAGCATGGTGGTTCCTCTCTAAAATATTCACGGAATCTCAAAGAATCAAGGTGGGCAGCTCAGTGGCAACTTCAAAGAATCATACAGAAAGCAGGTTCTTCAACAACCATGTTTGAAATTGCTTGAGGACAAGAAATATTGGGAAGGGAGGATTTTTAATGTCCCAAATTTTGCAATGGGTCAAAATTGCCAAATCACATTTTCCATGTTCATGAAAGTTGTGAAAGGGATGCTAAAAGTCAAATAATTGCCAAGGAGGAAATCACTAGTTTCCTAGGTTGGGGGTGGAAGATTTGAGATTTGGAATAAGGGGGATAATAAATGATGTTTAGACATTAGAAGGGGATAAATATTTAATAATGTATCTTATTAAATAATACAATATAAAATGGAAGTGGCAATGGAGCATGAAGACACATGGAGACTATGGGGCCCACACTAGCTAGAATTCCTATGTTAAATGGTATCTTCCTCTTGTAAATTCGAATATATGGGAAGAATAATGTTTTTGGATGGATTATAAGGTTAATATACTTTTACATATACTTCATAGGTCTAATTTGGGATGAATTGTAACTTACATGGGAGAGGAAGAGCCAAATGGGAGTTTCATGGACACTTGGCTAGATTCCCCTTACATTTATGACATCTATGAGAGTTATTACACAAGTCATATATGAATTCTGACATAATGACATGTTAGGACTGAATAGAGCATCTTATAGGTCTAATTTTGGAGTTGGAGAAGGCCAAGAGGCTCCTACTCAAATTTGGGAGAAGAGGGAAGGTGAAGAGAGAGGCCACATTGCATAGCATGAGAAGCCACACCAATTGGAGTTGGATTTGGTTTATGGATGGATTTGGAACCTTAGAAGAATAATAATGTTTATAAAATATATGTATCATCCATGAGAAGAATATTTTTCTCATTTGTGAATTGTGAGAGCTAGTGGATGACTAGTTTTCTTGCTTAAGTCAATTTCGAGGGTGAAAGATTCCCATCCTAGTTGGTGTTTGGAAATTCCACTCAAGTATTTCATGGAGATTTAATAGAGTATTATTTGAATTTTTAAGCTACATTAAATCATGTGTATTCTTCTATTTCAGCACTCTCTCTCAATTATTTCCAGTTTTCACACCATATTCATGCCAATGGAGGGATTGCGCTTTGGGTGAAATATTGATATATTTGGGGAAGATTATAATGCCAATTATATTATGTTCTGATTTATATTCTATTTATTTAATGTTCATAATACTCTCAGGTCGAAATACTCAAAATAATTCATGTAAAAATGTTGAACAATGAAGAAATAGTGTCATTTCCCCACTATCTTGTTGTGAACCTTTGTAATGCTAATGATTTCGAATTGGGAGAGAATTTAATTGTGAATTTATTATTGTAATAAGTTAAATATTCTCTTTTATTCATTCTCAAAAAGTTTCAAGTCGAAATTCCCAAGATTTGTATGTCAAAATGACTTTTAACGAGCAAACAATGACCATTTCCACTCCATTTTGATATATGCCATGGTAATGCTTATTATTTCGAATGGAGGAATGTATCTCTGATAAATTTATGATGGATGGACTGTAATTAATTTTTATTCCAAGTCTCATGTTCATTACTTAATCATTGGAATCCATTTTACTCATTTTTATTGCATTGGGAGAAGATTTGGTGCATTTTCCTCAAGGGTCGAAATTGTGACTTGGGAGTTGTTTTGGAAAGAGTCATAACAGCCTGTATAAAATGAAAAATGATGCATATGAGAATTTGAAAAGGTACCTTACACATAACCATCCCATTTTCATAAATTCAAGTGACTTTGGATCATTTGTGAATCCATTTCCGGCAATTACCCAAGGGAAATTGGAGCCCCAATTTGCTAGTAAAGACTCCTACTTTGAACAGAACATCAAACAAGTTTGCAGAAGTAATTGGGAGATAAAAAAACATAAATGAGCATTATATTTAAGTTATATTATCAGTCATTTACCTTTAGAGAAAATTTGGAAGCATTTGGGTCAATTTGGGGTCTAGACATCAAAACTAGTCAAGAGCCAAAATTGTGAAAAAATTGGAAAATTGGCCATTTTAATAAAATTACAAAAAGAGGACAATACATGATCTATGGTCTAGATAACATTTTCTTCTTCAAAAATAGGATCTAAATGCAATGCCTCTCTAATTTCATCATTTGTATAACCACAAGAGGTCATAACATTTTTCATTCTTCATGAGCTTCATCTTGAGATGGTGACTTATTACCTTGATTTGATGTGGGAATTGAAACATCCCATAACAAGATCCTACACTTTACTTCTTGGTTAGTGCCATGGAGTACTTTTTCATGAACTGTTGTGGAAATTGAGGCCCCCTCTAGTGAATGCTTCTTTTTTTCTTGTCGTGGATTAATAGGATGAACCATGGCATCCTCTATAATTGGAATTGGATCGGTTTCCAAAGAAATCCTCCAATTCATCATGCCAATTCTTTTATTTTCTCTCTCTTCTTCAATGATTTCTTGAGGTATCTTCTTTCTTGCTGATTTTTTTCCTCAATTATGTATATTCCCCATCACCACAATGACCAATTCAATATAGATTCTCTTTGGTGCTCCTCAATTACAAGCTTGAACAAATGATGAAGATATCCTTTGGTGCTTTTGAATTATATATTCTTCAAGCGTGCTTCAATTTTCCTCCTCAATTATGTACATTTCCGATCATAATATTGATGAATAAGAAAATTTGTCTTTGGTGCTCCTCAATTATATGTAAATGAAAGTTAAATATTGAATTTTTCTCTCTCCAATTACAAATTGTTCCTCATGCTAATTTTCTTCCACAATTGTATATATTCACCATAACCATGAAATGGCCTTGGTGATGAAAAATGTCTTGTGTTCTCCTCAGTCATAGGAAAATGATTGTCGATGATCTTATCTTTGGTTCTATTGAATGAGGGATTCTTCAAGCTTGTTGGTTTTCTTCTTCAATTATGTTCATATGACCCAACACCACAATGATAAACCATGATAATTGTCCTCAATGCCGCACCTGCATAAGAAAATGAATGATAGAGATAGTGTACTATGAATTTTCAAATAGAGAGCTCACGTTCCTCTTTAAAGACAATGATTGTTACCTATTAGTAGTTTGCATAATGTAAGAATGGCTATCGAAAGGGGCATGGCGATGCTTATAGTATTAAAAATGAACACACGTTATATACAATATAAATGCGCACGCGTTATGGAGATCACTGTAAATGGGTTTAGTGCATAGATATTGCAACAAATAAAAAACATAGTTCACATAATTAAGAATTAGGAATAATGTTTATTAGTGTTGTAATATAGATACCGTTAGGAGGATTTAACAACTAAGTATGGTTCATAGTCCCTTAACCATGGTTGGGGGAGGAAACTTAAGTATTATGCCCTAAAGATAGCTTTAAGGCTTAACGTCCATGAACAAGACATCAAACCTGAAAATTTTCTTTTGTTCTCCTTAGTCATAGGAAAATGATTGTCGATGATCTTATCTTTGGTTCTATTGAATGAAGGATTCTTCAATATTGTTGATTTTCTTCTTCAATTATGTTCATATGACCCAACACCATAACGATCAACCATGATAATTGTCCTCAATGCTGTACCTGCATAAAAAAATGAATGATAGAGATAGTCTATTGTGAATTTTCAAATAGAGAGCTCACGTTCCTCTTTAAAGACAATGATTGTTACGTGTTAGTAGTTTGCATAATGTAAGAATGAATATCAAAAGGGGCATGGCGATACTTATAGTATTAAAAATGTGAACGTGTTATTGATAAAAAAAATTAACACACGTTATATACAGTAGAAATGTGCATGCATTATGGAGACCCGCTATAAATGGGTTCAATTCATGGATATTACAACAAATAAAGAACATAGTTCGCATAATTAAGACAGGAATAATTTTTATTAGTGTTGTAATATAGATAACGTTAGGAGGATTTCACAACCAAGTATGGTTCATAGTCCCTTAACCATGGTTGGAGGAGGAAACTCAAGTCTTATTCCCTAAAGGTAGTTTTAAGGCTTGACGTCCATGAACAAGACATCAAACCTGAACATAAGAGCTTCCTATGTGATATTTTGTATTTGGGAGAGGATGTGGAGTCCATTAGAATGATTTTAGCACTAGGACCAAATCCATAGTCATGGTTGATGGAGGAAACCTAGTCCTTAGGCCCTAAAGGAATCCTATAGACATATAGGGCTATGAACAACACTTCAAACCAACACACATGATATCTTAAGGGTATCCTCAACCATTAAGTTGGGATATGGCCATGATTAGGAATTTTTTAGCATTAGGTATGTAAGATAACGTGTTAATCATGGTTGGTAGAGAAAGCTTTGATTTTAGGTTGTAAACTAGCTTCTAGGCTCAAGGTCCATGAATGACACCTTGAATCACCATATATGACCTCTCAAGTTGATATTTTTAATTTGAATTTATATATGGGAACCATTATGGGTTTCTAAGTACTATGTATGTGTCTTGGGGCCTTAAACATAATAAGGGGAGGAAAATTGGTCCTTATCCCCTAGAATATGCTTCTAGGAATTTAGATCCAAGAATGATGTGTCGAACAACCTCAATAGAGCCTTCCATGGTATCAATTTCCTTGGAATGAGGATGCTAGTTACATTAGAAAATTTTTATCACTAAGTAGAGGTATTAGGCCCCTTGACATGGGTGGGGGAGAACACTTGGTCCTTAGGCTTTAGAGGATGTTGTTAACAATTTAGGTACAAACTTGATGCCTCCAACCACCACACATGATGTTAAAAGGGAATCCTTTGACTCTTAATAGGGATATGGATGACATCATCATTTGTTGAGCACAAGGTATGTGCCTCAAGGCCATGGACATGGCCAGGGGAGGAAACTAGGGCCTTAGGCCCTAAAAAATATTCTAGGAATCTAAGTCTAGGAAATATGCCTTAAAAAATAAAAAATGGAACATCATAGGTATTTGGAGTATGAATATGGGTGTTAGTAGAATTAGGTGTTTTTGAGGAGTAGGTATGGGACCTCCATCACATGATTGAAAGGATATGATCGTGCCTTAGGCTATAAAATAATATTTGAGGAACCTATGCTAATAAACAATTACTTGAAGAACCACGCTTGACCTACTTAAGGTATGCTTGGTCTCCAAGAAAATATGTACATGCCATTAAGAGGTTTTGAGAATTAGATATGGGTATTAAGGCCTCAACATGCTAAAGGGAGGAATTACAAGAATCGAACCCTAAAGTAATATATTTTACATCTATGGATATGAATGTCCCTTACTCACTGACCCTCTATGCCTTACTCACTATCCCTCCCCGTATTTGTATTTCCATCTCTCTCTTTCTCTATGTGTGTGCATGTGTTCCTCCCCCCCTCTCTATTTCTATGTGTGTGTCCCTCCCTAACTCACACTCTCTCATAACCTCTCTCCACCTTCTCTATCCCTCTCCCCTAACCTCTATCTCTCTTAACTTATATCCCTTCCTCCCTATCTCTTTTCCTCAATCTCCCAATCTCTCCCTCAACCCCTCTACCTCCCTCCCTCTCCCACATTGATATGGATTTATGTGAGAACAAAATGAAAAAGAATATACACAAATATATGGCAATAAACACAGTGATACAGTAAACTCGGATTCTATTAAATAGACGAAACATAACAAACTGTAAAACAAAAGCAGCTAGAATGGTGGTAGTTCTATTTATGAGAAGAGATGTGGTGGCTATGCTCACTTGTGAAAAGATGAATAAAAAAGGAGGTCGAAGGTACTTTTATCATCAATCCTTGGAGAGGTAGAAAACACTAACCCCAACCCTAGGATATGAATTGTCATAAAGTTTGCGGCACCAAGGTGGTTAGATGAACAATCAACTTCTTGGGGTCTTAACTTTTGCATAAGATATCCATTTGGGATGCTCAATAGCCCAAGTGGGTTCTGTATTTAATATCGCATATTCATCCCTGTCATTCCTCTCGTAGTACCCATCCCACCACGCTTTGACATGGGGGAGGGAATTAAGTAGCATGAAGGTGATCTTTTCACTATCAGAAAACTTTTGGATAGAGAAGTAACCCTCTAATAGACTCAACCATTTTTCCAAAGAATTTGCATCTATATTTCCTTCAAATAAGGGATGTCAAAGTTAACTTGTACCTTAAAGGGATTTGTACCCCGGAAATAACTGCTCGTTGAAGGTGCATCTGCCACCATCCACATTCTTCAAAGGATTGGGGTGAAGTTATCCATCATGTCATTCCTTTGTCATGCGAGGGATTCCTAGAGAAACAATTTAATAGGATATCCTACTCCTTCATCTCTAATTTTTTCTCCCTCCATGCGAGGCTGCTTGGGACGACAAGAGGTATTTTCCCCAAGCTCAACTAGTTCAAGAACCAACTCTCGATATTTAGATCTCATCAGAGACATGCACTGAGAAACCACAAGAGCATAAATATATGATACAACTGATCCAGATTTATGTGAGAACAAAATTAAAGAGCATATATATATTCACACACATATTAGATATATGGAAATAAACACTGTGACATAGTAAACTTAGATTCTATTAAATGAACGAAACATAACAAACTGTAAAAAAAAATAGCTAGAATGGCGGTAGTTGTATCTTTGAGAAGAGATGTGGTGCCTACGCTCACTCGTGACAAGCTAAATACAAAGGGAGGACAAAGGTCCTTTTATAATAAATCCTTGGAGAGGAATAAAACCCTAATTCTAACCCTATGAGATGAATTGTCATAAATTTTTCGGCCCCAAGGTGGTTAGTTGAACAATTAACTTCTTGGGTCCATAACTTTTGCATACAATCTCCATTTGGGGCACATGATATCCCATTGGAAAGGTCTATTAGAGATTTTCAACTTTAGACTAGGTCCAAATGGTTGTTTTTGACAACCATAGGCCCCCCCACAAGGCCAAAAAATGTCATTCATGGCCTCAAAACGACCCTAGAAGTTTGGGACCCGAAAAACCATAGAAAATTACAAGAAATTTACCAAAATGAAAATATGTTTCGAGCCAGTGGAATAGGTGGGTGGAAACCTATACCCATATGTATGACACATCATATTTATCTATCTCTCGCCCTTCCTCTCCATGTTTCTCTCTCTCATGACCTCCCTCTCTCTCCATCACTCACCCATCCACCCTCTGCCTTTGATACCATCTCTCCCTCTCCCTCTCTCTCTCTCTCCCCTTGTGTATACCCCCCCAACCTCACACACACACAGACACACCTTCTATCCATCCCTCACTATCTATTTCCTTCACTCTATCTTCATCCCTCTCTCATCCTCCCCCCTCCCTCCATAATTTGAAATTTCTCCCTCTCCACATTCTCTTTACATCACTCTCTCTCCCCCCCTCATTTACTCCTTATCCCTCCATGCATTTCTCCCTTCCTCCCTACCCTTCCATTTAACTCACTTTTTCTCCCTAAATCCCTCTTCATCCCTCCCACCCTATTGATCCCACATTTACCCCCCCCTCTCTCTCTCTCTCTCACACACACACATGACCTCCCACTTTCTCTATCTCTAAACCATCCTCCTATTATCCCTCTCTCTCTCTCTCTCTCTCACACACACACACACACACATTAGGTCCCTTCACTCCTCTAAAACCCATCCCCTCCATCCATCTCTATATCCACTTTTCTCCCTGCATCACTCACCCTTATTTCTCTCTCTCTTTCTCTCTCTCTCTCACCTTCTATCCCTCCCTCAAGTTATATTTAGATAAACCCATCACCATATCTCCATTTATTTCTCAGTCCCTCACTTTATGTACCTACCCCCCTCTTGCATTCTCTCTCTCTCTCTCTCTCTCTCTCTCTCTCTCTCTCTATCCATCCATCACCACTACTCTCTACATGTCTCCCACCCACACCTTCTTTCCCTCTCTTCCTATCCATTTCTCTAGTTTTATCCCAATCTATATCTCACTCTTATATCCAAGTACCTCCATCACTTTACGTCCCCCCCCCCCCCCCCCTCTCTCTCTCTCTCTCTCTCTCTCTCTCTCTCTCTCTCTCTCTCTCTCTCTCTCTCTCTCTCTCTCTCTCTCTCTCTCTCTCTCTCTCTCTCTCTCTCTCTCTCTCTCTCTCTCTCTCTCTCTCTCTCTCTCTCTCTCTCTCTCTCTCTCTCATCCACTTACCTCCATCCTCTCTGTATCTCTCATCCCCTTACCTCCATTCTCTCTCTCACACACACACAAACATCCCCATTACCTCCATTAATTTATCTCTCACTCTTTCTCCCACAATCCCCCCCCTCTCTCTCTCACTTTCTCCACATCTCTCTCTCTATATTGCTTCCTATCTCTACCTTCATTTATGTATATTCCCACTCATACCTATCATCCTTGCTTACCCCATCCCTCACTATCTTATTCTCTCTCTCTCTCTCTCTCTCTCTCTCTCTCTCTCTATATATATATATATATATATATATATATATATATTATACTCCCTTCCTCTATGTTTTTAATTTATCCCTTCTCCTCAACCCCCTACATCATTATGACCTCTATTCTTTCTTTCACCCCATCTCATTCCCATTTCTTCAATTTCCCCCTCCTCTTACCTCTCTCCTCTAAGACACCATGTTCCTCCTCCAATCCTCCATGTCCACCTTTCCATTCACCAATTCTCTCTCTCATTAAACCATCATCCACTTCCTCCCCTCCACATTATCCTCCTTTGTCTCTTAAGTCTCATGTACTTCTTCTAACCCTATATGTATTCAACACCTCTTATCCTTCTAATAGTGCTATCAATCCCCACTCCCCTTCATCCCTATAACCTATCATGTTCCCATTCCATTCATCTCTCCATACTTGAACTTACAACATACTCCTAGGCCCTTGACCCTTCCCCACATCCTCTCAACTATTAACCATCCTCACTTGAAATTACAACATCCTCCTAGGCCCTTAACCCTTCCCCACCCCCTCTCAACTATTAACCATCCCCACTTAAAATTACAAAATCCTCTGAGGCCCTTGACCATTCCCTACCCCGTATCAACTATTAACCATCCCCACTTGAACTTCCAACATTCTCCTAGGCCCTTGACCCATCCTAACTTGAATTTTCAACATTTCATGGGCCCTTGATTCTTCCACACCCCTTCTCAACTATTAACCAAACATTTGATGTCTTGATTAATGGGAAAGCATTATAGAACTACATAACACACACTCATTTTCTAATTATATAACACACACACGTTCTGTAGTTATATAACGTGCACACATTTTTCAGTTATATAACACACATGCGTTTTTCAATTCTACAAGGGCATGAGATGTAATTTGAATTTAAAGATAACACACTCTCATTTTGTAGCGCCTAAACCATGCCAATTAACTTGCTTGCATGTCACCCATAGTCCTATGTGTATGGGACTTTGCTTCGGTAATACCAAAACTTTGCAATGGTAAATGATAAACCATCGTTGATTAGGCATTTCTTCTAGTTTCTGAAGAAGCTTTTGTTTACCCAATTGTTACTATTAAATTGAGCACATAGATCTGTGGACAAACACACAACTCACAAAATAGATCACACAATTTACTCAGCAATTGAAGAATGAAACAGTGCAAAAATGGCTTGCGACTATGAATGCTTTCATTAATCAAAAAGTAATCGGATAATAATTACAATGAAGTACAATGGATTTAATAGCCACATGAAATTCGAATCCACATGAGGAAATTCGAATTGATAGACTCTACTTGACTGTAGGTAACTAAGACCTTGTCTAAATCACTATCAGAGGACTCAATAGTTAACTAACCTTATCTAAACCATAACCGGAGTTCATCGAAGCTCTAAAACACAACTCAAATGTTACATTCAGTTTGACTAAGGCTAATTGACTGTGGTAGGTGAGAAATGCGCCCCTCCTAAGTGCAGTCAAGTAAACCTAGCGCTAAGTGAATGTAGAGTACTAGAACTGAATGTAACTAACTCCTAACTTAGCTTAACTAGTCATCAACTGAACTGAACTGACCTTGGTTGGTTTCGGCACTCCCAGTGGCTTCCTAAATTGTAGGGATTGGTCTAGGAGGCTCCTAAACTGATGTAATTAAGTGCAATCAGTGGAAGTAAGCCTCAATTAGTGTTCCCCACACTTTAGTAACTGAAACACGTGCCCCAATTAGGCCAAGTGGACCCAATGGTGCTAATGACTATAAATAGACTGGATGGACTCTCGATTTAGACTTGACTCCTGATTTAGACATATGACCAAATTTGGACAAGGGAGGATTAATAATCCTAACACCCCCCCTGAATGCTAACTTGGACAATCTGTGGGCCCTGGTAACTAAGACCATAGGTCACCCATTACATCAAGTAAAATAAAGTAACTGCTCAATACAAGGAGCTGGGAAAAAAACCACATGGGAAAAAATCCCCCCTCTATCTAAGAAGGTAGAATCAGGTCTTAAGTTTGAAAAACTTGAAAATATGTTGCTGCAATCTTCATCTCTGTGAGGTAGCGAAGCAGCATGCATGGTGTGTTGTGGACAGGTATTCTGGGGCCTGGCATGTAGACTTCTCCTTCTTCTCCAAAAATGATGATGGAAGGAAGGAGGAATGTAACCTTTGTCTCTTGCTGAATGAAGAGGTGTATGATCATATCCATTCTTCTAAATGTAGTGAGACTGATCTCTTGCCATATAACATCTTACAGGGAGTCTATTGCATCTCCCTAAAGGAGGTAAGATAGCATGACATAGAACAAGGGTCTTTCCTTTCTGAGTGTCAAGTGAGTTTCCAATCATCTTCCTAGCTTTCAGTTTGGAAGTAGGGACTGAATATAGATCTAAGTCACCCTGAACCTCAAGGTCATAAACTGATAAAGATGGATCTGCAATACTAGTAGAAGTTGTAAAAGAAGTAGATACAATGATTTTACCTTCCCTTGCAAGTGGCTGCTGAGAGTGCACTGGTTCTGAAGGAGGCATGAAATGTGAGAACTCATATGCTTTTGAAGCATGATTTGCAGTACCCTTTGCTATGATGCTCCCAGTAGAGATATCTGTGATCTCAACTGAGTCAGGACCAAATATCACTTGCTTTGGAGATCCAGTATGGGTCATCTGATAGACAGATAACATGTTTGAAGCTAGGGAGGGAACAAATAGCATATCTTTGAACCTTCCATGTTCAAGTTTAACAGATCCCTACCCATTTGTTTTGACTTTACTGTTATTTCCCATCTGAATACTAGGACCATCATAGGACTGAAAAGATGAGAATGATTCTCTGGATGCAGCCATATGTTTGGAAGCTCCATAATCAATGAGGAAGACATGTGATGATGTGCAGCAAGCGTTCAGTGCATGGCCTTTCCTTCGGTATTCTTCATCTTCTTCTTCTTCAGAGTCATCCTTCCTTGCGCTAGAAGGTAGAGAAATGTTATGTTTCTTCAAAAGAAGAGCCATTTCATCAAGTTGTCTTGTCATACAGGAGCTTTCTAAATGAAATCCCCTTCCATAGTAAGAGCAAAAGAACTTGCCTTTTCCATTCTTCTTGCTTCTCTTCAAACCTGAAGGTTCTTTTGACTGCTCTTTCTTCACATGAGACTCATCCCTTTGCTTCCCTTTATCATTCACTACCTTATCTCCTCTTGCAACTAGAGCTAGATCTTTGGGAGATCGAATGATCCCCATTTGGATCAATTTATCATTCTCAGAAATAAGAGATTGGATGAAGGCATTAAGAGTGGGCATCTTCCAATTTGGAGTAGTGAGCCTTACTGTTTGGAAGGTGGATACAAATACTAAGTAGTCTGCATTGAGCTTTGTGAGAATGGCAAGGATGAGCTGATCTTCATCCTTCTTCACTTTGCATTGCTTCAACTGATATATCAGGTTCTTGAACTTTGTGAAGAATTCATTCAGAGATTCGAAATTGGATGGATTGAGAGTAATCATATCATTTTCTAGCTAATGGATCCTCATCTCATCCTGCTTATCAAATAAGGAGGCAATCTTGTCCCAAACCTCCTTGGGAGTCTCCAAGTCTTGGATGTGAAATCGAAGATCTCTAGAGATTGAGGAGAGCAAGTGTCCATGGACTTCATCAAGCCTGTTCATGTACTTAGCTTTGTCTTTATCTGTTTTTGGCTCTTCCTTTGTTTCTTCTATGAGTCTGAAGAGCTGCTTGGTGCAGAGCATTACCACCATGTCATCCTTCCACTAGTGATAGTTGAAGGGAGTGAGAGGCTCCACTGGATGAGCCATTTTGAATGTAGTAAGAAGGACTGAGCTGTTGTAGCGAATGCAGTGAGAAGAAGAGGCTGCTTGTAGCGAATCCTATAAGAAAAGCTGATAACCCGTCACACAATCAAACATACAAAGTAAGGTCGAAAGTCTGCACTTTTGGAATTTCCTTCACACCCAGCATAGTTGATCAAGCAAGCTTGATCAACAATTTCCTAACTTGGGATATTAAGTGGTAAATTCTCCGCTTCTGGTGCAGTACTGGAAGGAGCAATTTGCTCAAAAAAAATGATCTAGATGGAGATCTGAGGAGGAGAGGTGTCTTGTCCGTCGAGGCTCTGATACCATATTAAATTGAGCACATAGATATGTGGACAAACACACAACTCACAAAATATATCACACAATTTACTCAGCAATTGAAGAATGAAAGAGTGTAAAAATGGCTTGCGGCTGTGAATGCTTTCATTAATAAAAAAGTAATCGGATAATAATTGCAATGAAGTACAATGGCTTTAATAGCCACATGAAATTTGAATCCACATGAGGAAATTCGAATTGATAGAATCTACTTGACTGTAGGTAACTAAGACCTTGTCTAAATCACTATCGAAGGACTCAATAGTTAACTAACCTTGTCTAAACCATAACTGGAGTTCATCGAAGCTCTAAAACACAACTCAAGTGTTACATTTAGTGTTGACTAAGGCTAACTGACTGTGGTAGGTGAGAAATGCGCCCCTCCTGAGTGTAGTCAAGTAAACCTAGCGCTAATTGAATGTAGAGGACTAGAACTGAATGTAATTGACTCCTAACTTAGCTTAACTAGTCATCAACTAAACTAAATTGACCTTGGCAGTTTCGGCACTCACAGTGGCTTCCTAAATTGTAGGGATTGGTCTAGGAGGCTCCTAAACTGATGCAATTAAGTGCAATCAGTGGCAGTAAGCCTCAATTAGTGTTCCCCACACTTTAGTAACTGAAACATGTGCCCCAATTAGTCCAAGTGGACCCAATGGTGCTAATGACTATAAATAGACTGGATGGACTCCCGATTTAGACATGACTCCTGATTTAGACATATGACCAAATTTGGACAAGGGAGGATTAATAATCCTAACAGTTACAATATGCTACACACAATTTTTTTGGACGAAATCTTCTACATATATAACATTTTTTCTGCAGATTCTAAATATGTATTTTTTATTTAAAAATATTATGTTTTCCTATTTTTTTCAATTTCTATTGTGTCCTAACTCCTTAACTCAAAAAAACACACAATTAGTGTTTTTTCCATAACTTTCTCAATTCTTCATCGTTTAACAAAAATGGAAAGTGCACTAGAAGAGATTGACCTCTACATTCTATAAAAAAACCATTTCATGATTATTGCATTAAGACCTTCAAAGGATGCACCCAGAAAAATGTACCCTTTTTGAGGAATGATCACTTAGATAATTATAAAAATAAATAAAAAAAATTATTTTCGAAAAATAGCGTTGCACTAGTATTATATGTTCTCTACATGTATGCCAATGTTTGTATCCTGAAACCATCATTTAGGCCCTCAAAGGTTGCATCCAGAAAAACATTACCTTATCATTTGCGTGAAAAAAAAAGTGATTGTTAGAAAGAACGAAACTTGACATAGTTATGAAAATTTTCAATACATAAAACTTATATATTCATAAACATGATTCAATTTCCTACATTTCATGTTTTTTACTCAAAGCAAGATATTTTGTGTAAGTATCTCTAAAAATCCAAGTAAGTTGAGGGATGCCTGATTTTTCAGTTTTCTATTGCATCTAATGCACCAAAAGTGACCCTCATAACCACTTTACGAGCACTGATATGCACTGAAATTATTGTCCATATTTATTTTATGTGCCTCAAAATTCTCCAAAAACAATATGAAACTTGAACAAATATGACAAAATTATCCTATCAAATACAAGCATGAAGTAGAAAATGGACATGACTATCATGAGATATGGAGTATGAGCCATTATCTATAAGATGTTTGAAGTGTATGCGAGGTACAAGCATGAAGTAGAAAATGGACATGACTATCATGAGATATGGAGTATGAACCATCATCTAGAAGATGTTTGAGAGGTAAGAGACTTGCAAGAACAAAATGTAAGCTCCCTTATTTTTGTGAATTAAACATATAATCCAAATTGTTTTTCCCCTACGGTTTCAAACATTAAAGGTGATCAGTTCATGGTGGTAATAATCTATTGCATGGATAAATCCAACAACATAGGTAGAGGAAAATGCAGTTATCCCTAGTCCATTTTGAGAACAACTAGTAACAAGGGAAACATTGAATGAATCTCTTCACATTTATGAAGGCTCTCTACTTGAAACATGACATAAGAAATTGAAGGAAGTGGACTTATGTATCCACAAGGGTGGGCTCACACATGGAAAGGGCACACAAGCATAAGTGGATCCATCCGTACGGAGTTGATAAAATGGCCACAACACTTAGAAGACTTTCATCGAGAGTTTTTAAGGTTATGAACTAGTTGATAAAGGGCTCTCTGGTATTTAATGATGAATGAAAATGGGAGGATCTTTGCCCATGTCTATTCTATCATTTTATTGTGGTGTGTAGTGTATGTACTTGTATATTTTGCTTGTTTTTTCCTGTGATGTAAACATTATTATTTTATTTAATTGAATATTTTTTTTTTTTCTGAAAAAATATTTTACTTATTTTTAGAAAATGTATCCATAGCCGCATACCTTATAAGTTTGCAAATGAATGAATTAATACTGTAACTCTTTTTATGATATAGTTGGGTGGCTCCCAAAAGAAATACGGCTTTGTCCTATCTTTCCTATAAAAAAAACTGTTGATATATTTTAAAAAGAGGAGGAATAAACATAACATAGATCCGACACAGGTACTTTGATTATGTTGTTAACCCATGAATTAAAATATCCAAATTTGGATTTCACTCCTGTCGTATGAAAGAAACCTCAATAGAGAGGAACTACTCTAAATATCCCTACAGATTTTGAAATGAGACTGATATGTGTGGAAATTGGTGAAAGAAAATAGTCTCTCATTTGGAAAGCCGATTTTTAGATTTTTATGTGAGTTTTCTTTGTTAGCTATGTTTGCATCGAAGAGGTGCATTCTACATCCCAGTAAGGGAGGGATGTATAACTCTTTCCGTGCTCATCTTAGAGTTGACAAGTGTCCTTTATAATAATAAAAAAATATTATTAAGTTCGATTTAAATTAAATTTAAATTATTTAGAATTGCATATATATAAAACAATATAAATTAGATAAACTAAAACCAAAAACATTGGATTATACATATTTGATTCCTTTTAGTGCTTGGTAGATCCCTTTTTAGATAGATCTATGTTGATTGTGTAAATAAAAATAAATAAAAAATCGACTCTAGTCATATTCCACATTGGTTGATGCATCTTTTGTTGGATTTAAATAAATTAAAGATATATCTACCTCACCAAGGATCCATTTTTAATTATCCTTTTCTATGTTGTGCTTACACCATACTTATATCATACCTCCATTGATAGACAAGAACAAGCATTTCTAGTTTTATAAATACTCTCTTCTCCTTGCCTCTTGTTGATTCAATTAATAAACTATACTTCACTGCGCAACTATTGAAAGAAACGACCACATCGTTCTTTGTGATGCAAGGGATGCATACTCCTCATTAAAAGACTAAAATCAATAGTAAGCCTTATATTATCTTTAATAAAAGACCAAAAAAAATGAATTGATTCTTATAAAGAAACATATTCTAGAGTTAAAGAGGACGAATTTTAAGCGAAATGGATTTAATTTATTATAATGCCAACATAGGTTTTGAATAAGTCAAGTATTGTAATGTCTTTTGGGTTAAGTTGTCTTTAAAAATATTTAGAAGTTAGGCTTAAGATTAAATGGTGCAATTTTGGAGGAAAAGAGCGCCTTCTTATAATAATTTGTTACAATGTTATCAGGGTCAAGTGTTTTATAGAATGTCTTACTAGCCTACTTTTAAAGTGGGGAAATGAAATATCGAAAAAAACTTTGGTATATTTAAAATGAATGAAAGTTATGTGTATGTAGATAATGTAAGTTTATGTGTTAAAAGCAAGTATAGTAAATCTATGGAAATTATAATGCAAATACTAATAACCATTAAATAGGAACCCATGCAATAAATAGAAACCAATGTAATCTATGGCAAGTGAAATGAAAAGTCCGTTAATTTTGTCATAAGAGAAATTTTACATATGTAATATAATTATTGTTATCAAGTTTGACTCTAATCATATAGGCAAGCAACATTGGTATTTTAATTTGGTATGGGGAGTGTAGGGATTGGGGGATGCAATTTTAAGTGTGAAAGGAATAGAGAATGAAGGCGCCCCTTTCTTTTTTTGCGAAGTATGACATATGAAATGTATTTCATCTTTGCATAGCTGTTGAAAGAGAATGTCCTTAGATACATTCAATCTTCGAAAGTGAAACTCTTATGATGTTTGCCATAAGATACCTAAGCCCGAAACTTGCCTTGTTGAAAGCAATGGAAACGTATATAAAGCATTGGTTAATCAGGGTAAGCGCGTAAGTAAGCCGCCCGGTTCTATCGTTTATTCTGCCAGCAAGCAGCAACATTATTATTATTTTATTTTTTTTGATAGAGGAATCGGTAACTCGTCGCAATTGTCTGGGCCAGACCCAGGATCAAATCCGTCGGCTGCCACTATAACCTCCGTGGTATAAACCGACAGCCCGCAAGCCAGAATATACCAGAAACTTGTGACTCAGCAAGGGCCGAGACGTCCCGACTCCAATCCCGACAAGGGGCGGTAGCCTATCCAGGGGTCGTCTACCCTTTGAGCCTTATCACAGCGGGCCATGCCTCGGTGGGAATTGATCCCTGGTGGGCTGGGTGAAAACCACCTTCCCCCACCGATTGGACCCCACTTCATTGATAGCAGCATTATTATTATTATTATAAAATTTTATTTTAAGTTAAAGGTCAGGTCCAGTATTTCAGGGAACGGTCAGGGTCAAGTCACGTCACATCAAGTCTGGTCTGCTAAGGTCGGCGGGTCTGGTCAAGTAACGTATGGTTAGGTCAAGTCAAGCCAGGTCAGGAGAACCAGAAATGTGCTTGGTTTAAGTTGTAGATAACATCCAGCTCTTTGATTGAACACAAACACACTTTCTAGCTGCAAACTTTGGCAGTCAACTTTTTTTTTTCGGATGGAAAGATCCACGGGAAACCCAGCAATACTTCCCTACATTCGTGGATGGTAGAGGTGGTAAACCGCCGGCCATCCCAGCAGAAGGCCTAACCCCAGAGGACTCAAGGCTCAAACCCGTGACCTCCCCCCGAACCGAGAGAGTGTATGCACGTCTTACCAATTGAGCTAAGCCTTGGGGCTAAACTTTGGCAGTCAACTTAAGGCGTCAGGAAAACCTGCCCACGAAGCATATCCCCTTTATCAATGTATTGATTGCTAGGCCATTTGGATTAATGCCACTTTCAAGCATGTTACTTGATATTTTTTCAGCTTCGTCTATATTATTGGATCTAAGAAGAGAAATCACGAACAAGTTATGACTTTGATCCTAGATGCCCTTCCTCGATCATTTTATCCATAAGTTCATATGCATCATTTTTTCAGTATAAACAAAGGAATTTGGTCAGCATACTAATACTGTACGTAACTTTGTTGGGGGAACAACCACATGTAATCATTCTATCCAAAACCTCCAAATCCTCTTTGATTCTACCTGCTTCACAAAAACTCTGAATCAAAGTTGTATATGTCACAACATTAGTGACACATTGTTTCTCTAGCATATTATCTAAAATCTCTAAATCCTTCTCTGGGCTTCTGGCCTTGTAAGCACCATTTAATAGAATAGCATATGTGACTACAATAAGAGTACAACCATGCTCTGTCATCTCATCCACAAGCCTCTAAGCATCCTTTATCTGACCCAAATCACAAAATCCCTTTATAAGTGCATTGTAAGTAATAATATCAGGAGAAAGACCCCATTCAGACATCCTCTTTAGCGTGGCCTCTGCCATATCCATACACTTTGCTTCAATGAGAAGATGGATAAGAGAGTTGTAGATAGGTGTATCTGGCCTGCAGTTGAAATCTTTCATATGGCCTAGTAATTCTCATGCCAGCTCTGCTAAATTAGCCTCCCTGCAGAGATTAAACATGATTTTGAATGTTCTAACGAACCAGGAATCTGAAGAAACAATTTTATATATGTACAAGTTTTTGAACCTTCAGAGTTCGGTTGGTTAATGAAATATTGTTGACAGTTTGTTAATTTGGTTAAGCAGTTTTCCTATTATGCATTTTCCAGTTCTCAGTTAGTTCTAGACTTTGGTTGGGAGATCATCTAGTGAGCTGCAGAGCAAGGGCCCAATCTTGTAGAACACAACTAGATGCCTACCCTTCTTTACATGTAATTGTAGATTGCTATGTTTAAGTTCTGAATATTGTTATTTCGCTTTCTGAAATCATTTGTGGTTTTGAAATTCCTCTGCAATTTAATTACTGTTGTGTAATCAAATAGATTATGTTATTGCAATTTATTGAATGCTCGTTATTGAACAGTTAGAAACTGCCACAATATTGAGTTGTTCCTATGAGACTTGAGAAGTCCCAAGCTGCAGAACTGTTAGGCTTCCCTTGACAGAGTCGAGTCGAGAAACTAATCAACAGATTAGTTGTTCATCTTTTTATTTACTTTTGCATGATTGGTATAGCAAGACAAAGGAGTACCCTGCAAATTTGCTGCCAGGCCTTCCTTTCTGCAAGATTTCCTTTATTCTTCTAGTCTCTCACTGCATACATTAGTTGAACTCTTAGGTTATGAACTCAACATTCCCCCAAACTCATTAGCTTTTCCAGGCTGGCAAATTACTGCAATTGCATATCTCTGGTTGATAAATTTAAGTGGCCTCCTGTAATATTAAGCAGTTAATCCTAGGTATTGTTGGAGGTCGTCAATGGACATCATAGATTTTCAGAAAGTCATTTTGCAAGATAATAATGATTTGTTATCTTAAACGATAACAAAGAAAAATTTGAAAAAAACAAAGAAAAAGTTTTATAAGGCATCTTGAAGCTTCGCAGGGTCAAGTCAAGTTGTTGCATTAAAGAAAGTATTTGAACATACCATGTGGCAAATGAAAAGAAGCATCTTATAGGTCTCGTTAGTAGGCAGAACAAAAGGCTTAAACTCATCGTCCTCTTGAATTTTAGGTGCAGCTTCCCGAGGAGTCGCCAGAGAGGCAAAAGTTGCGACCCTTTTAAGCCTTATACGGTCACTGCTCAAAACCCTAGACCGTTATGGGTTTTCCAGAACGACTCTGTTGTGGCAGTGGGATCCTTCCCACATTTGCTATTTTGCATTCTGTCCCCCTTTCTGAAATTGAAAGCTCAGTTGACTCACCACTGAACTGTGGGATACTTGTCCAAAGAAACAAAGACAAGGTCAACCTCACCTCGCATCAAGGTAGAGATAGGATGGTACAAATATCTACGCAGATCTGCATCATAATTCAGCCAAACCATAGCGCTCGACTGGTGATCAACATATAGAGTCAGTGCCCCTTACTCCTAATTCTTGCATTCTTTCATAAGATCTTAATTCGAGACGAACAAAATGAACGTGTTGCAGAGCGTTTTAGAATTTCCATTGTTGGCTGACAGGAAGTTATTCGTATTTTCACCCGCATCTTCTACAACAATGGAGCACAATTGACAATCTAATTCCTATAACCACATCCGCCACACTTGATTCCGATCTAGTCGTCATTTCCGTCTCTTTTCCCTGCACTCTCGTCTATGCGTTGGGCCTCAACTTGTTGCTCAAATGCGCGCTAGGCTGTAATAGCCTGGTGGTGCTCCAGGATCTTGATCTGAGAAGAGAAGCATTTAAAACTATTATAAAATGTCTTTCATTAAGTTATATATATTATTCTTTAAAGAGCCAATAACATGAATTAAACGGTCGGACTTATTCTTTGCTATCTTTATGTACATACTTTCCATATAAAGTGTCTTTTAGTCGTTAGATAAAATACATGAAAATCCACAGATATTATATAATTGTTTATATGAGAGTTCCTTAAGAGCAAAAAAACTAAAATGTTTTGGCTTATATATATAAAATAGTAATTTGATATTGTTCTTTATGAGAGAGGATAAGGTAGATAAATTGCAGTAGTTGAAATGTAGATTTGTAACTCTTTTGATGTACAATTAATAGAAATTTTAACAATTATTGGTGGACTTACTCTGGTTGGGGTGAACCATGTATATTGGTGTTCCTATTATATTCGCACCTTTTGTGTTTCGTCTCTGCTTTATTTAATATTCGTGAAATATACAATGATATTTATTTTATGGGGGTTTCAACAAAAGGATTATGGTATGTTACAAAGGATATGTAAATGTGTGCTCTCAATTTAGTTTAGTTGAAACTAAATTATATTAAGACATTACTTAGTTTAGCTATTGTATAATGGTTCTTTAAGGTCAAGGATTGTTTTATAAATGATTGAAAGAAATAAAGATTAATATCAATGAGTAAGTTTTCCTTAATGTGAACAATATGACTACAAAGGCATCCACCTGATCTCCACTCAAATAACAATAATTGACTGTGATGTTAGAGATAGATATGATTGATGCAACTACTATTTTGATACAACCTTTGGCTTACTTATTATTAAATCCATAAGTCTCTTAAATATTGTTAGGGTCTTTACATTAAGAAGGACTAGGGTCTTACTAAGAGTTGTTACAAAGAGACCATCACTTGTTTTGTCTAAATCTTTTTAAGTTGTACAATGAAATACAGTGTGGGGACCCTACTAGAAATATACTTGCATCCTTTTTGTCATGCCCAAGTAGTTGGTTGTGTTGATTTAACTTATTAAAGAAAATGCCCTAGTTGTATGGTAAATATATGAAGTGAACGATTCTTTATATGGCCACTATTCTTATAACCATTACATGTCAATTTGTATGAGAAGCTAGTACTTCTTCATTTGTTGGTAATGTTATTATATCCATGAGACTAATAATTATGCTTGAAGAAACTAAGTTTTAAAAAAAATTACCAGAAGCATAAACAAGTTTAGAACAAACTTTGAGTTTGTTACAAATGGTATCAGAGCGAGGTTCTGAACACTTGGACCTAATGGACTCACCTACATACAGGTATGTTGTGAATTTTGTGATTTGAATATGATATTTTATGTTTACTAATTGGCACACTTGCTATAGAAAAGACATTGTTCAATATTATGATCGTCAAAGTACATAATTAGGATGCTTAGAAATATGTGCTGGAATGTGTGTAAGCAAGTTTATATAGAACTAAAATGCAAAAGTAAATGTATGAAGAGTGAATTTTTGTCTAAAGATTGACAAGGTGATATGCTTAATTTATGTAAGGACATACACATTCTATTTTATATGCATAATGATGCGTAACGTGCAAGTTTATGTCTAACTCGCTGAAAAATTCGCTAGAAGAGTTTAGTGCATAGTGAGTTTATCTATGATAAATAACTAATTGATACATGATAGCTTATACAATTTCATAGGTTTTCAAGATTACAACAACTAAGGTAAAATTTATGATTAGCATAGTGAAAGAGAAAGTTAATGAGTAACATGTAGAAGTAGAAGTAACTAATACTGAACTGTCAACATGACAAGTCAGACTATAAGTACATGACCTTGATTTCATGTAGAGTATGTATGATAGTTGCACAAGGATTGTGCATAAAGATAAATATCATTATGTCTAGATTGTGAATTTTGTAAATATTGGTGTTTAAAATGCATTAAGGAATAAACTTGTTGATATTGAACTTTTACGTTTGTTTAAATTTGCAAAAGATAACCTGTCGTGAATAATCTTTGCAAAAAGTTGTTAATGTAAAGTACAGGTACATGTGTTAACAAGAAGCTTCGCCCAACTGAAGCGAAGGTAATGGAAATTCGTAATGTCAACTCAAGCTTATATAAAGTAAGGTACACATTTTGCTTTAAGTGCAAGACAAGGAAAAGTAGCTACGACAAAACCATCAATAAAAAAATTAAAAAATGCATTAATATTATACAAATGTACGTCTTGTTGCATCAATATTTTATTAGCATCCAAATAGGAACCTGTCACTCATATAGTTTGTTATGATGCAACTTATTTCTGTAAAGAAGTTGTGACTTAGAGAATGCATGTGTGCATGGTTGCAAGAAGTACCGTCGAATGGGAAATTAGTAAGTCAAAAGAGAAAGAGAAATTCCTTGATGGGAAGGTAACATCTAGAATGAGTAGGGTAATTTTTATGAAAGATTAGTAAGATGTTATCATCTGATTAAACAAACACATTTTGACAAAAACATATTTTAGATAACTTGACATGATGAGAATATACTTGTTAGAGGTTTGCAAATTCTACTGAAATACTTGAGTATGGTAATTGTAACACTATTAAGGATGATCAGTGGCATACATGGCATATCCATGTTAAGGAAAATGATTCATAGAATTTTCAAATTGGTTTTTATATGAATAGATGCTAGAAGTATTAAAATATGTCAAGTGATAATGTGTTGTTTAAAGATATTGGATGTGTAATATTGTTACTTAAGTCATGGAAGACTTGGATGAATGTCCTTTGATGTGGAGCAGGTAAGCTCTAGAACGTCAAGATTATTGAGGTACCATGTTGATATGGTGTTGAGCCGGTGAGCTCAGGAACATCAAGAATGTTCAGAATTAGTGAAAGTTTGATTTGATGGAGAGATGATAGGCTCTGGAACATTGAGTATTCTTAGTTACTTTTGATATGATATTAAAGTCCTATGAAAAGAGCTACCAGTGAGCACCTACAGGAGGTGTTAAGATCTGAAGCATATGAAAATTTTGATAAGTTAGTACATAGTTTCCAGTGAGCACCCTTGTGAGGTGTTAGACTTCGTTGAGCGCTCTATGATATTAAAGTCCTAGAAAAAGACTCAATATCAGTGAGCAACCAAATGAGGTGTTAAGCTCTGAAGCATCTGAAAAATTTGATAAGTTAGTACAAAGTTTCCAGTGAGCACCCTTGTGAGGTGTTAGACTCTATTGAGCGCTCTATGATATTAAATTCGTAGGCAAATAGCTATCAGTGAACACCTATAGGAGGTGTTAGGCTCTTAAGAAGAACTAATAGAGAGCACCCAGGTGAGGTGTTAGGTTATGTAGTGATATTTTTTGTGATGTTAATATTTCAGAATCAAAGAAATGGGGTTTTTAGGCCCTGAGAACTTCCAAGTTCTATGTAGGAGATGCGCATGAGAGCTGTAAAAAAATCGATGAAGGGTATCGTTCTTATATCAGATGAATAAATACATACAGGTTGAGGAGGCATGCATGTAAACTAGTGGTTATGTGAGGAGAGGACCCTCATGTATATATGCATTGTAGAAATTCTAAAAGAATATGTTACCCAAGAAATGTTTAGAATGACAAATGCTATATAAAAGGTATGTTTGTGATTTTGGTATTTTACGCACCATGATATGATGAATGATGAAAATAATGGCTAGAAAGTTATATATGAGGTGAATCCTCTTGTGACAATGTAGAAACAAGGATTATTGTTATGTGCATTGGTAATGCTTTTGATTCGCATATGTTTCACAAGATGTAAGAAAGTTATGATTATGCACATGTTATATTAGTTTAATATGATTATTTATGTTGAGGTACAAATGTATGGATGATACTATTTTTAAAATCTTGAACTTTATGTATGTTATCAATGATTAATAATGTTGCAGGTGCATCTTGAGAGCAAGATTAATCTCTAAAGAGTTGTTATAGAAAAAAACAGTTGTATTTTGCAAAAATAAAAATATGTTTATGTTTATGCATATGTTTATGATAAACACTGGAAATCCCTTGTAGTGTTTGTTTAAATCACAGATTATGGAGACAACAAGCATTAAAGAAATTTCAAAGAAAAACCAAAGTAAACAAAGATAGATAAATATTGATAGTCACAAGAACAATGTATTTTGAATACCAAGCTTTGGAAGTTACCAACACCGAGGACTGTGTACTTTTAAGATAGAGAGGATGTAACATCCCCTTTGCTGAACTTATAACATTTCTACCCATTCTTTGGATCCTTATAGAGAATAATAATATTTTATTTATATAGTATTAAAATAATTATCATGATGGAACAGTTAGGTTTCCTTTCCCTTCTTGGAAGGAACCCAATCTCATCAAGAAGAGAGGACATTTTTTTTGAAAGAAAAGGGAGAGGACGGTTCAAGAGAGACAAGCCCAAGGGTGACGCTAGAAAAACGTAGAGATTAGAGAGAGGATCTTTCAACTACAAGGAAGAGTAAAAACCCTGTTAATGCAATTTATGAAGAATAACGGTATCTACATCCCTTGCACAAGGATAGTTCCAGGTTCCTCTCGATTAAATGCTCTTATTATATTTTTTGTTTTTCTTTCCCAGTATTTGCAGTAAGAAGGGGGCAACTTCCTTAAGGGAGATCCAACTCTGTTTTTTTTACAAGAATTGTTTATTTAATTGCTCTGTCCATTGCCGCATATGCTATGTTTGCAAATGAATTGATAGTGTAACTCTCTTTATGATATAGTTGGGCATCTCCCAAAAAAAATTTGGCTTTGTCCTATCTTTCCTATGAAAATACAGTTGATATATTTTAAAAAGAGGAGGAATAAACATAACATAGATCCGACACAGGTAGTTTGATTATGTTGTTAACCCATGAATTAAAATATCCAATTGTTTGGATTTCACTCCTGCCATATCAAAGCAACCTCAATAGAGAGGAACTACTCTAAATATCCCTACAGATTTTGAAACGAGGCTGATATGTGTGGAAATTGGTGAAAGAAAATAGTCTCTAGTTTGGAAAACCGGTTTTTAGATTTTTATGTGAGTTTCATTTGTTAACTATGTTTGTCTAAACTAGCATATATCCATTTTAAACCCGGATCTATCAAGCACCGAGAGGGATCTAACTGGTAAATCATTGTAAATCTCAAGAAATTGGATTCCTCTCGGTACTTGATAGATCCAGGTTTAAAATGGATCTATGCTAGTTTAATTTGTTTTTATATATTTTATTTAAGTCGATATGTAATTTATATTTTTCATTTTTTTAATATTTTTTATTTATGTCGGCTAGCATAACGTGACATGATCTCCCTCATACTAGGCTAGAGAGCACTGAGAAAATAAAAAAAAGTCAAGGATCGACTCTAGTCATATACTTTTCTACCATATTGCCACATTGATTGATGCGTCTTTTACTCAAATCGGATAGGTTAAAGATATATCTACTTCACAAAGCATCCATTTTTAATTATCATTTTCTACGTTGTGCTTACACCATATTTATATCATACAAAGAAGAACACACATTTCTAGTTTTATAAATACTCTCTTCTCCTTGCCCCTCGTTGATTCAATTAATAAACTATACTTCACTGCACAACTATTGAAAGGAACGACCACATCGTTCTTTGTGATGCAAGGATGCATACTCCTCATTAAAAAGCTAAATTCAATAGTAAGCCTTACATTATGTTTAATACAAAACAAAAATTGAATTGACTCTCTTTATTGTATAGAAATATAGTCTTACGTTGCTTGTGGAGCTGGAGAATTATGTGCCCTCAGGCTTCTTCTTGCTCTAGCTCGAAAGAAATCTTTGGATAAAATTCAGATTTTCGGTGATTCTTAGTTAGTTATTAACTGGGTATCTGACATATCTATCGGGAAAGAAATTCTTCTGCAGATGCCTTGGCAAAAGCTAGAGGAAGTATTTCGGAAGGTTCCTAGTCCATTAAAGAACACCGAGCTGATGCTGTTGTGGAAACCTATCAGGTTTTCTAAATAAGCTAAATTTTTAACAGGTTCATTGGATCATGGTTTGTGAAGACAGTCTATGTTGATGATACAATGAACTGTTTATGAGCTGTATCTTGATGGAGATACTCCAGGATCTATATTTTTTTTATGACTTGTTTTTGTTGATGGTGATACTCTTTGATGAGCGGTTTTTTGTTGATTGTGATTTACTGTACAATTCTTATTGAGCCATTTTTTTGAGATGATGTCTAAGTTCTGGTTTTTATATCAGCAGTTAAATTTTGATAACTTTCAAGCTTTTGACATTCGGTTTTATGAGCTCATTTGGAGCTTTATTTTGAATGATATCTTTTCAAAAACCCTTTTTGAAAGATGATGCAGAGATAAGTGTTCATGATCAGTTTAAATCTGGTTATCACTTTTTGAGTTGGCTACAGGCCTTTATTGGTTTTATGAGCTCTTTATGGAGTATTATCATGATTGTTATTACCAACTTTAAGGTTGGGACTTTCATTGTTAATGGTCTTTTGGGCCATCTATTAAAGGAAAATACAGATATTTACGACTTTTTTCCTTGGAATATATATATATATATATATAGTCTCGAGTTAAAGAGAACGAATTTTAAGCCAAATGGATTTAGTTTATTATAATGCTAACATATTGTTTGAATAAGTCTTTATAATGTCTTTTGGGTTAAGTTGTCTAAGAGTTAGTCTTAAGATCAAGGTTTAAATGGTGTTGTTTTGGAGGAAAAGAGTGCCTTCTTATAACCATTTGTTACAATGTTAAGTGTTTTCTAATACATCTTTCATTAAGTTATATATATTATATCTTAAAGAGCTAATAATATGAATTAAACGGTCGGACTTATTATCGGTTATTCTTATGTATATACTTTCCACATAAAGTGCTTTTTAGTCGTTAAATAAAATACATAAAAATTTATAGAGATTATATAATTGTTTTTATGAGTTGAGTTTCTTAAGAGTAAAAAACTACACTGTTTTGGTTTTTTTTACATATATATATGTTCCAATAGGAAAATATCCACCACCCTAAATAAAGAGTGATAATGAACTGTTCATGAGGAACTTTCTTTACATTAACATTTTTACAAGGGATGTCACCCTTAACTCGAAGACATACTTGTCTTTACTTTACACAATTGTACAAAAAATTTCCTTTATTCATCCTCATGCCCATTTTGGCTGCAGTTTTCTTCATAAGATGTTTCAGCTTACACAGAAAAGGTTTTCAATATTGTACATCATTATTTTGAGAGTATTCTTCTAATCTTCCTTTACTTCTTCTGTCTCCAAATGGCCTGGAGCTAACAACAGTGCCAGTTTAGATAGGTTGTCTGCCGCCATGTTTAATTCTCTTTAAACATGAGTTATGCTAAGGGAAGAGAAGAGATCTAGTAGCCTTCTGATTTCTCTCAAGAGATGTTGTAAATGAGGAGCTTTTATCTGAATCTTGTTCTTGACCCAATCTGCCACCATCTTTGAGTCCCCAAAGACTTGTGAACTAGTGACATTTCTGTTTGAAGGAAACTCTAGAATAACATGTAGAGCTATTGATTCTGCTTTATTATTCGTACAGTTCCCGGGAGCATATCTCATTTGAACCTTCAATTTCTCTTAGAAGTATAAAACACCTCCCGAACATCCGAGAGGAGGTTCTCCTTGGCCAACTCCATCAAAGAAATCCTAGGGGATTGCTTTGTTTATTTTTGGAGGGACCAGTTTCCTTGTCTTGGGCTCTTTTTCCTTTGATTTGTGCTCTTTGGTCCACTACACCACAAGGGTCGTCATCACTTCATGAGGAATCATTCTATTATTTAAAATCGTTATATTTCGAGCCCACTAGATTCCATAAGAAAATGAGGAAGGAAAAGCATTGAAGAGACGTACCGAGCTTTCTGCCCACCATGCAGAGGCCTTTTGTTCAAGAGAATCCCCAACATGCGTCCCTTGAGATTTTAGTTCTTTGTTAGCTTCCTTCCCGACTGTTTCTACGTAAGATCAGAGAGCAAACATGTGAGATCCCATTTCCTCTTAAGAGTGGCATAAAACACACCAACTTGGACCATGCCAACCTCGCTTTTTAAGATTCTTCCAAGTTAGAAGATTATTACTTAGAGCCAACCACATGGTAATTTTAACCTTAAGAGGGCCTTCACTTTTCCAAACTTGTTTCCATCGATCATTCTTTCCCCTCGGTATTGTTCTAAGGTCCAATTCTTGTAACCTAGTTTGCCCGTGAAGTCCCCTGTAACAAGTTTTTCGGTCCTTCTTCTAGATGAATAAAGCAAGACGGTAAAAGTGAAACATAATCATTCCATTCTTTCTTAAGCCCCTCTTCTATCCCTAAATCCTTAGGTTTCTTCCACTGAGTTTCCCTTTGTAGTGTGTGAGTATAGGCCTGACTGCGATTCAAAATCCCAAAGCTTCTAAGTTTTTCAATTAAGGCCCCAGAAAGTTTGTAGATTTCTCCTGCTCCTACCCAAGGATCCTCCCCTAACTAAACTTCCTTCCTATTTCCTACAGACCAAGAAATCCAATTTCCTATGAGAGGGAACACAAGCACACAGACCTTCCAACCAATAGATCCACTCTTATAGGTTTTATCCGGTTTTCTTATCCAATCTTTGATGGATCTATTCATGCAATACTTGGACACCGAGACCTTCCCCTAGAAGGAGCTGGGATTCTATATTAAAATCCAAAGAGATTTTGCAGCCAGAGATTGACATAGAAGAAATGGGTTCTTTATTCCCCAACCCCCAAGCTCCTTGGATTAGCCAACTTTTTCCATTTGGCCAAACGAATTCCTTCCAACTGTTTACTTGTGGTCCATAAAAAGGAGAATTTTTTTTCCTTATTTTCTAAAGTATACCTTTCGGGAAATACACTATTGTAGCCCAATATATAGGTATGCTCTGTAAGATCGCCTTGAGCAGCAACAATATTCCTCCTCTTGACAAGAACTTGTTTGTCCAACACCCAATTATGCCTTCAATATTTTTGTATAACCAAAGCCAAAACTTACAAGAATATGCATTAGGTTTAAGAAAAAACCCTAGGTATTTAAAACCTTCTGATAAAGGATTTATAATATAAGGGATGTTTGAGGTTAGCCTGCTCTTTACCGTTTCAGAGATATCATTCTCTAAGAGAATGGACTTCTCTACATTAATGTGCATCCTTGTTTCCTTTTTATACAGATCCAAGATCTGTTCTGCTTCTTTTAGGTTCTCCCACATTCCTTCGCCCATCATCACCACATCATTCATGAACAAAATGTGGGAGAGTTCCTTGGATCTCGTGACCATAAATCCTTTATATGATCATGCTCTTTTGGTATGTTGAATTAGTCTACTTAGGGCATTGACTATAATAAGGAATAAAAATGGGGAGAGAGCGAACCCCTGTCTTAAACCTCTTGAAGGTATGAAGAAATTAGAAGGTGAGCCATTGATAAGAACCACAAAGGATGTGGACTGTATACACCCCATTATCCAATTGACTATTTTTGTAGCCATTCCAATTTGAATGATCAGCAATTGTAGGAAATTCCAACTGATCCTATCATAGGCCTTTGAAAGATATAACTTTGGAACAAAGGCTTTTCTCTTACTTCTGTTAATGGTGTGAATAACCTCATGTGTTAAAGACACCGCATCGTAGATTTGACAATTAAATAGAAAACCGAATTGCTCCTTTTTAATAATGTTGCTCAAGATCGGCTTAAGTCATTGTGCTATTATTTTTGCAATAATTTTATAAACCACATTGTAGCAATAAATTGGTCTAAAATATTTGAAAGAGGAAGAGTTTTGTTTTTTGGGAATGAGGACCAAAAAATTTGAATTTAGGGCTCCTAATACGTTTCCAGCTCTCTGAGATTCTTGAACTACCTTCAATAGGTATTCTTTTAACAAATCAAAAAAACCTTGAAAAAATTCTATAGTGAATCCATCATGGCCCGAACTCTTACCTTTTTGGAAGGAGTAAACTATTTTTTCCAGTGTCTCTTCTATCACTTCTTCTGTCATGGAATTGTTTATTTCTTCGCTTATTAGCCTCAGAAACATGCTTAGGACTTTCAATATTTTATAGATGTTACATCCTTCTGGTTTTGTGAAGAGGTTTTTAAAGAACCTCTCCCTAGCCTCCACTTTTTCCTTGAAGGAATAAACCAACTCCCCATTTGAGTCCTTAATTGCCTAGATTGTATTTATGTTTTTCCTATGCGTAGCATGTCTATGGAAAATTTTTGTGTTGTTGTCTCCTTCCTTGATCCAAATGGCCCTACTTCTTAACCTCCAAATCTCTTTCTCTTTTGCTAGCATATATATATATATATATATATATGCTAGGGCCCCTAACTCGCATCCGAGGAATAACAAGGCACACTAGCACGCATGTGAATTATTAGCTTCCATAGTTGAAGAAGGAGAGAAATGGAGGATAGAAAAACACGTGTCTGAACCCCACTAGATGTGATTGAAGTGATCAGAGCATGCTTTAGCTGGTTTGAGAGAAGAAACCATATCCAACCCTTCATGTTCTATCATTGTGTAGTTGTGCTTGCAAATCAAGTCAACTGAAGAATATAAATAGACTTCTTATAAAACTTCATTTGTCACATTCAAGCAAGCGAGTCATATTAGTAAGTTGATATTGTTCTCTATGAGAGAGATTTGTGGATAAGATAGATAAATTGCAATAGTTGCACTGTAAATTTGTCACCCTTTTGATGAATAATTAATAGAAACTTATTAACAATTATTGGTGAACGTAACCTTGGTTGGGGTGAACTACGTATATTGATATCCCTCTTATATTTGCACCTTATGTGTTCCAACTCTGTTTTATTTAATATTTGTGAAATATACAATGATATTTAATTTATGGGGGGTTTCAACCAAAGGATTATGGTATGTTACAAAGGATATATAAATGTGTGCTCTCACTTTAGTGTAAATGAAACTGCTATATTGAGATATTACTTAGTTTAGCTATTGTATAATGGTTCTTTAAGGTCAAGGATTGATTTATAAATGATTGACAGAAATAAAGATTACTATCAATTAGTAAGTTTTCCTTAATGTGAACAAGATGATGATACAAAGATATCCACCTGATCTTCACTCAAATAGCAATAATTGATTGTGATGTTAGAGATAGATATGGTTGATGTAACTACTATTTTAATAGAACCTTTGGCTTACTTATTATTAACTCCATAAGTCTTAAAGATGGTTAGGGTCTTTACATTAAGAAGGACTAGGGTCTTACTAACAATTGAGTTGTTACAAAGAGACCATCACTTATTTTGTCTAAATCCTTTTAAGTCATACAATGAAATATGGTGTGGAGACCCAACTCCAAATATACTTGCATCCTTTTTGTCATGCCCAAGTAGTTGGCTCTCTTGATTTAACTTATTAAAGAAAATGCACCAGGTTGTATGGTAAATAGATGAAGTGAACTATTCTTTATATGGCCACTATTCTTATAACCATTACATGTGGATTTTTATGAGAAGCTAGCACTTCTTCATTTGCTGGTAATGTTCTTATATCCATGAGACTAACAATTATGGTTGAAGAAACTAAGTTCGAAGCATAAAGAAGTTTAGAACAAACTTTGGGTTTGTTTTTGTGAATATATGTTGGAACTTCAATTTTAAATTTAACACAACAACTAAAAAAATAATTACCTAGATAGATTCACACCCAAATTTATCAAAGATATGGATAGATCAAATTTCTTGAGATGTAAATTATAACCACTAAAATAAATTTATCCTTTTAATATTGGATACATTAATTTTAAGATAAATTTATGTTGATAAATAATTGGTTAAAAACACTTTATACCTTATCTACCTCAAATAAACACAAAATAAAGAAGTGTTTAAAATAAGAGAATAAAGTTAGACTAATGCTACTATAGAACACACATAAGTTTGAAATACTATGAAGGATAAGCTTGTGGGCACTAAGAATAGTGCTATTAGCAGCTATTAGCACGTGGCTGGGATGCATTCAAATAGCGACAATACCAAAGGCTCTACATTAACTAATAATATAATTTGTAATTAAAAAAAAATTACTTTAAACTAAATTTGCATATATCAAAAAGAAATTACTTTAACCTAAATTTGCATATATCAATACTTAATGTTATAATGATTTTAATTAATAAAAAAATCAATACATAATTAAAAATAAAAAGAGTTATATTATTTTTCTGGAATTTTTTAAATAATAAATATTTTAAAATACAAAATATTATTATATATTTATATAAAGAAGTATTTTTATTTGAGTTTTTAAAGTAGACAAATAATTATGTTATTTCTAGACTATAGAATATGAAACTTGTACAAATTCAAAATCAATAATTATTAAAAAAAATCAATATAAAAAGGGAGTAACCTACTTATTCGACCATTTGCATCCATCGGACTACTTACCTGACCATTTGCATCCATTGGACGACTGGCAACCTCGGATGTAACCGCTCACGGTGCAAATGGTCGGGTAAATAGTGGACTTCTATAAAAAGTAATTAATACATGTCTCAATAACTTACTAAAAATAACTCAGTTTATTTAACTAAATTAAGATGAAAATAAATAACTAATAATTATTACTCAAATTTAACTTATCGCCATAAATATTCACCAACCACAAATGTTCCAGCTATACTAATATATATTTTAGAAGTTACAAAAACTTATACCACTAATAATAATAATAACTTGTTATCTTTATATTTTACTACTTACAGCTCACATAAAATTAAAAAGAAGAACTTTCAGAAGAATTTGATTGAACTGATGTACTCGCCATATTTCCATTTCGATCATCACTGTTACGTGAAAGCTTTGCTAATATCTCTACCACTTCTCGCATAGTTGGTCGATTCTCTGGAACCTGCACAGTGCACCATAAACCCAGCCGCAATAAAGTTTCGAAGATCGAATAACATCTTGAGGTGCACTCTCCGTTTCCGTGAATTCCCTTCAACATTTCACTCCTACTCTCATGAGACGCCATTGATACCCAGCTTGACAAGTTCACATCGCCTTCAAACATCTCATCAGTGGGTTTCTTTTGTGTTATCACCTCCAACGTTAGAATTCCATAGCTATACACATCCCCTTTTGTCGAGATTTTGCTTTCTGTTCCATACTCTACAATAACAATCAAATTAATAATTCTATTAATTGGTATTTATCTTTTAGAATTTAACTAATAGAATAGTAGGTATGCTTTTCTTAGATTGCAGAAAAAAAATTAGACAAATGTAATGTCTAGTTTAATTTTATGGATGTCCTTCCAAATTGAAAACAAACAATTATAAAAAGGAATATTAAAAATTAATGGAATAGCCTTTTATAGATGTATGGATAATGGATAGTAGATAAATGGGTAACTAGTAGTTGATGTAAGGATAACTCTTAACTGATATGCATGAATAATGGATAGTAGATGAATGGACAACCAGTAGTAGATGATTGGACAACCAATAGATGATGAAGGGATAACTCTTAGCTGACATGCAGTAAATGATGAAGGGATAACTCTTAGCTGACATGCATCGATAATGGATAATAGATGAATGGATAACCAGTAGATGATGAAGGGATAACTCTTAGCTGATATGCATGAATAATGGATAGTAAATGAATATATAACTAGTAGTTGATTAGCCAATAACTCTTAATGAGATGATGAAGCGATAACTCTTAGCTGATATGCATGAATAATGGATAGTAAATGAATATATAACTAGGTAGCAATGCATCCATAATTCATAGGTGAAATCGATATGCAACAATTCATGAAAAATAATGTGAGATAAAAAGAAAAAGAATATAAAAAACAACTAATTGTTGATAAATGGATAATTGGAAGAATGTCAATCATAACATGTAGCTAGGTATCCATAACTCAGAGTTAAATCCTTTTAACTAGAAAAATATGATGAATAAGAAATCATTTAATCTCTATCCACGTGATCCAACCATAAACTATGTAGATGTGCTAGATATCATATATATATAAAATTGCACTGTTTATAAAAAAAAAAAGTTACAAGTATTAAAAAAAAGGAGTGAAGTTCATACCAGGGGCCATATAGCCAATGGATCCTATCAGTGTTGAAGTAGATGTGCAGGATGCCTCGTGGGTGAACATACGTGCCAATCCGAAATCAGCGATATGAGCCGTCATTTCGTCATCCAATAGCACGTTCTGGGGTTTTAAATCGCAGTGTATGATAGCGGGACAGTTATCGTGATGCAGATACGATAAAGCCTGCGCAACATCCACCAGAATATGCAACCGCATCTCCAGACTCAGCTGGCCACTCTCCGCTCCATGCAGATGGCTGTCAAGGTTTCCTTTAGGCATGAACTCCAACACCAAAGCCTTCAAATCAGCAGACGAGCACGCCGTAATGATTTTCACAAGATTCCTATGCCGGACTTTGCCTAACGTTCTGCACTCTTTGTCGAAGCTCTTCTGCGCTCGTTCACCGTCCAGAACAGCGAACACCTTAACAGCGACAGTCTCGCCTCCCGTTAAAGTTCCCCTGTAAACCGATCCGTAGCTTCCCACTCCCAGCAGATTCCCGGGGTTGAAACCTTCTGTCGCTCTGTTCAGCTCTTCCCATGAGATCTTCCGATGGGTTATCAAATCTACGGGGTCGGACATGGACTTGGATGCTTCATGTTTGAAAATCCAAAATAGAAGCCCAATAGAAAACACCACACAGATACCCACAACGGAGGCAGTCGATATTACTATTATCTTCTTGTTTGTAGAATCTGGCTTGTCCAACGAGCAATCCTCTAAGCGAAAACACTTCCCACACAGTCCAGGATTGCCTATGAACGATGCATTGTTCATCTTCTTGAACGCGCCCGAACATGGAATCGAGCCCGATAAATCATTATAGGAAAAATTCAACTGCCAAAGCATTCCGAGCTTGGATATGGAGCCCGGAACCGGCCCCGTTATATTGTTGTGAGACAGATCTATGACCTGGACGAGCGAGAGTTTTTCCCCGATCGATGCCGGAACAGAGCCTGTGAGACGATTGAAAGAGAGATTGAGGTAAAGCAGGTTGACCCACTGCGTCATTTGGGGAGGAACGTGCCCTGATAGCATGTTATTAGATAGATCTATGATCTGAACCATCTGCATTCCTCCCATTTCTGGAGGCACGGGCCCTGTCAAAGCATTGGCCGATAGATCAAACCAATACTGCAGGTTTCGAAGACTGGCAACTTCAGAAGGAATGACGCCGGAGAGCTTGTTCTGCGAGAGATCGAGGAGTTCAAGAAACCTGCA
Organism: Pseudotsuga menziesii; assembly: GCA_001517045.1. Classification (NCBI taxonomy): domain Eukaryota; kingdom Viridiplantae; phylum Streptophyta; class Pinopsida; order Pinales; family Pinaceae; genus Pseudotsuga; species Pseudotsuga menziesii. The sequence goes on along the minus strand of LPNX010743125.1, from coordinate 41,522 downwards.
CTGCCCAATTTCCAGAGGTATCTTTCCCTGAAACCTGTTCAAACTTAAGTTGAACTCTCTGAGATTTCCAAGCGTGCCTATGATCTCTGGAATTGACCCCGATAGCCTGTTATCAGAGAGATACAGATATGTGAGGCTTTGGTGCATTCGTTGGAGTTCATTGGGAATGTTGCCCTGTAATTTATTGCCGTTCAGATCGAGGGCTTGCAGATTAAGGAGCTTTGTGATGGAAGGAGGAATTGTACCAACAAGGGAATTTGAACCCATGTATAATATTGTCAGCGCAGAGAGATTGCCAATGGCTTTGTGTATGGTGCCATTAATGGCGTTTTTCTCTACATTCAGAAAAGTTAGAGTCTGAGAAAGTTGGCCGATGGCCGGAGGCAGAGTACCAGTAAAGCGGTTGTAGGACAAATCAAGCTTCTCTAATTTGGTGCAGTTGGAAAGTGCTACAAATATAGAGGTTTTTCCAGTGACAAAGCCACTGGCAGCGAGAGTGAGGATCTTGAGCTGAACGAGCTTGCCTACTTCTTGAGGAACAGCTCCATGGAGCTCTCTCGATCCTATTTCCAGATGGGTGAGACGGGAGCAGTTCGTCAGCGATGCCGGAATCAGGCCACGGAGATTGGTCCCGAACAAAAGTAGCCCCTCTAGTTTCGTCAGCCTAGCTCCTATTTCTGACGGAATCGGTCCAGAGATCCCGTTGTAGGTCAGCGAAAGTCGCCGGATCTCTGTGCAGTTGACAAGAGAAGGTGGGATGGCGCCGCTGAGACGGTTCAATAAGAGATTAAGAAACCGGAGACGCGTGAGCAGGCCGATTTCCGAAGGTATAGTGCCCGTCAGCTTATTTTCAGATAAATCAATCACTCGCAGCTTGGAACAGTTTACCAGAGCCCCGGGAATCGAACCTGTGTGGGCGTTCTCGTAAGAGTTCAGCGATCGCAGGTTCTTTAAGTGGCCGAGCTGGTGCGGAATGGGCCCTCTCAGATCATTTACGGAGAGGTCGAGGTTCCTGAGTCTTCGCAGGCGTCCCAGTGCCCCTGGGATTTGACCTGTAAATGCGTTAATGGAGAGGTCCAGAGAGTGGAGGAACGATAAATTCCCGAGCTGGGACGGGATGGAGCCTTTCAGGGTCATGTTGCTCAGATCGATTCCTATAACTCGCCATTCGTGGCTGTTGCTGCTGCATTTGACGCCTGTAAAATTGCACAAGTGGTTGGAAGTATCATTCCAGTTGCGCAGAGAGAGCGACGGATCGCTGGTTATTGCGAGTTTCAATGCCATTAGAGCCGCCACATCTGCTGCTTCACCTCCCAGCTCCAACGGTGGTTTGGCTGAGACCAGAGAAGAGGCCATTGCCAAGAGTGATAAGAAGCAGCATGAGATAAAGAGTGAGCAGCCCATGGTAGCTATAAACGCAGACGCAAACTGAAATAATCGCAAATCGGCAGCTAATAAGTTTTTTTTTAAAAGTAAGACAAGTTGTTTTTTTAAGGAACACAAATTCGACATGGTTACCTAGTTACCGGTGTGGTTTGGTTTATTGACGAATAGCTTGATATAAAGTTACCGATGTGGTTCATTGAGGAGTAGCTTGATATGAAATATTATGTTGTAAAGGTCATTAATTCAGATCATACTTGGGCTTACCCATATTCCATGCTTAGAGGGACCTAAGGAAAATAGTTTCATTTTTATCCGGTGGAGTTTAAATGTTTGACAATTTAAAATTTTAAAATTTTAATTTAACGCAAACTGAAACAATACATATGGTTACCGATATGCTTCAATCGGAAATATATATGCTTACCCCGTATGGTTCATTGGAAATTCTTTTGATATCAAGTTACATGTTGTAAAGAATGTGTTCATGTCCCATGTTTACCACACCCCGTACGTAGTTGTACCTGTGTTTTTCAATATTAAGCTACTGACTAAATATGATTACAAAATTCCAAGAAAAAATTTGGTGGTGGAATTTAAACGTTTGACAATTTAAAAAAAAAAAAATTTAGCATAAAAATGCTGTTTAATCTGTCTTTACCATCAAACTGGTCACTAAAACACATTTAAATTTAAGATTTTCCAAAATATAATTTTAAATCTGTTTTTACGATCAAACTAGCCATTAAAACAACATTTAAATTTAAAAATTTCCAAAATATTTAACTTTTTTGTATTTTGTGATATATGTTAAATTTTAAATTATAATATAATAAATTAACTTTTTTTCACACAATTTAGTTGAATAACAAAATTGCTTTAAAAATATTTTATATATTATAATTTTTGTATTTTATATTAATAATTAACTACTTTATAATTTTTTTCGCCAATATCAACCTCCCTTTGAACAATAAATGGACTGTAATTCAAACTAAATCCACTTGATTTCTCACATTTCAACTCCACTCAATTGACTCCTAGTCCACTCAATTTATGTAGTGCCAGTCTTAGTCTTAACATCATTCATGAGGAGTGTGAGTCACGAGATTTTTGATTTGATCAACTTAAATAAATAAATAAATAGTTTGCAAACTATTTATTTATTTAAGTTGATCAAATCAATAAATAAATATTTTGCAACTTAAATAAATAAATAAATATTTTGCAAACTAGTTATTTAATATTTTTGTATTTTATATTAATAAATAAATAAATAAATAGTTTGCAAACTATTTATTTATTTATTTATTTAAGTTGATCAAATCAAGAATCTCGTGACTCACACTCCTCATGAATGATGTTAAGACTAAGACTGGCACTACGTAAATTGAGTGGACTAGGAGTCAATTGAGTGGAGTTGAAATGTGAGAAATCAAGTGGATTTAGTTTGAATTACAGTCCATTTATTGTTCAAAGGGAGGTTGATATTGGCGAAAAAAATTATAAGGTGGTTAATTATTAATATAAAATACAAAAATTATAATATATAAAATATTTTTAAATCACCTCATAAATAGTTAGAATCTGTAAGCAATTTTGTTATTCAACCAAATTGTGTGAAAAAAGTTAATTTATTATATTATAATTTAAAATTTAACATATATCACAAAATACAAAAATGTGGTGTGTCAATAAGAGGGAGGGAGTCTTTAATGCAAACATTCTGTGTTAATATTTATATGAATCGTAAGCAAAAATGACTAAGCAGTAATTATATCACTATTTATATGAATTGTAAAGAAAAATGACTACGCAGTTATATCGAAATATTATGTCGGCACTCAGTGTAATACCATTTTAAACCATTACGTTTATATTATTCGTCCTTGCCATGGTTAGGACTATTGTAATCGTTTTTTAATTAATTAATTTGAGGAGTCTGTAAAAATTTAGCAACAAACTTTTTATAAAATTTAATTAATTTGAGGAGAGTGTAAAAATTTAGCAACAATTTTTTTATAAAATTATTTCATAAAGTTTAAATCAGTTTTTTTTATTGTTAACTAATTTTATTAAATGAATATCTCATATTTTTCTTAGTTAAGAAAAATGAATATCTTATTTTTATTATACCTAAAAAAATAAAAAAGATCAAACTCCTTGATATTTGCATGGAATCATGTTTATCTTTTATTGGTTAAAAAAAAATTGAATAAATATCTCATTTTTGTCGTACTTGAAAATCTAAACTACCTTATTTTTACTATAGTTTAAAAAAAAATTGAATTAATATCTCATTTTTATCATAGCTAAAGAAAATAATTGAATAAATATCTTATTTTTATCATAGTTAAAAAGCTAAATGGATCCCCTTTCTTATAGTTAAAAATCTAAATGGACCCCTTTGATATTTGCAAGGGAATCAAACAAGACATTCAAACTCACCACCTTATCTTTTTAATTGGTTGTATGCCATTTTATCTTAAATTCTCAACACAAATATTTGTAAACTAAGAACCTTATCTTTTTAATTGGTTGTTGGTATTGCTGTTTTTTTAATAAGTTTATCGAATATGTTATTGTATTTTTAAAATATTATTTTACTAATTTAGTGATTTAAGAAAGCTTTTTGTTAATCTTTTATTTTTTTTAATGACAAAGCTCTATTGGTTTAAATATTTTTTTTTAGTAAAAACAAATGCATTAAAAAATAAAATATTGTATAAATAAAATTTAAGTAAAATTTTATTATATTTTTTAAGGAAACATAGTATATATAATGATGACTTGTAATGTTTGTTGAGACTAACTTTTGATTTATTTAACCTTAAGAAAAAAGTAGTAAGGAATTATTTGGTTCGCTTTAAATTGTATTCCTATGCTCAAAAAGCTTGAAGAGAATCGTCCTGCACTTACCATAGTTTTGATAGGTTGGAAGGTTAGGAAGGTCTCTACAGTGATTTTCATCTTCAACGCTCGTTGTCTCACCAAGATGGCAAGTGATTTTCATCTCCAACGCTCATAGCCTCACAAAGATGACAATTTCTTTCAGCCACAGTGTTTTAGGAATTGTCCAACACCTTGTTTCACTATGGAGCTCATGACAGTTTGTTCTTTTCTTGGCTATATTAATTTTCCTCTTTATACTAGTCAAAAGAAAGAGATATTTTTATCTTCTATATTAGGGTTAATGACCTCCTTATAACATCTTAATTTTTTTTTAACCTCTCAAACTTTATCACACCACATTTTCTCTTTAAACTTAGATGTAATCATATTTTTAATATTATCGATATTTTGCAAAGTGACATTTTCATAAATTCCCCAATTTAACTAAGCCAAGGATTTATGCCAACCCACTTTAGTCGTAGGTAGTTTTGACTGGACTTTAAAGCAATTTTGGAAGCCTCAAGTTTCACTCGTTATTTGTTTTGTTGTTGTACATCATGTACCTAGTCATAGCCATGCTCTAAATGGGGCCCATGACCCACTTCTATGAGAGGAATGGGATAGGGATTATTGTTTTTAATTATGAGGTTATAAGTTATAAAACACTTATGGATTTACTCAATATTTCTCCATGATTCTATAGATATGTTGTAACCCCAAACTTCACAACAGTACAAGATAACCTGGGAGTGATGAGATGTTCATAGAGAAACTTATATTTATCCCACATCACAAGGTTTGTTAATTTACAATTGTTTTCAAGACCAAAATAACCATTCCACCCTCCATTATCCTTTTCTTAATGCTATAGTTCTAGTTGAGCTTGTGATGAATATAAATTCGGAATTATTTGTATGAAGTCACTTCCTCCAAGTTGTTATTTCCATACACAAAATTAGCATAAGCGACCTACTTGGATTTGATAATCATAAATTTTTTTATGGTGTTACCACTCATACCAATATTGGAGCAATAATCATTGACAATTCTTAATCGCTTATCAAGATCAAAGGGACACTTTGACATAAGAACAATATTATCATCATATAAAAGAAGGATGATCACTATTCATGCTAGTGTCGTGTCAGTGCAACCTATTTTTTCTAAATAACCTTCTAGATTATCGATGTACATGCCAAAAATGATAAGAGAGAGGGGGAAACCTTGCTTAAATCCAATTTTACAATTAATATTTTTGACCAACCCTTTGTGTTCTTAAAATTGCCAATGAAATTCTCATACAACCTTATCGCAACAACTCTCAGCTCGAAAGGAACTTTTAGCTCTTCTAATCTATTCCACTGTTATTTCTAGGTGTTAAGCTTACTATATAGGGCCGTACATGTTTATTGGATGATACAAACCAAACACACAATAAACCATGAACACAAAGATGAATGACGTGCAAGCATTATTTTTGCATTAGTCAATGTACATATAAATACAATGAGAAATGAACCTTTGTGAGAATTTGATTCACAACTGGATCTAGGAGTGCAAGAGACTCTCACAATTTGAATTACTTTGCAAAACCCAGCAAAAATCTCAAAAGAGTAACAAAATTCACATACGCATGTGAACACAAAGTGGATATTATTGAGTTGTCTAACATCTGAATGTGTTTAGATCATAGATATATTACATTAGGAAGAATTCATGAGGCTTAGGAAGCCAACTGGGAGTGTACATGTGTCATGGAAATATTTGACCTCAATCCCCCTTAGGTGGACCAATGAAGCTCCAACTCAGCTCAAACACTCACGAAACTTGGTGTGAATGTTGGTGAAGTGTACTAGGGAAATAATGAGTCCAAGGAATGCGAGGGTGAGCAATTAGAGGTGTGGGAGTGGCTCAAGGAGCACAATAAATGTACTAGGAGGCCAAAAATGGACAAAAGACAACATTAGCACCCCTAGTCGAACCTAGATTCCCCAAAACAAGGATGTAGCGCTTCGAGGCATTAATGAGGGCGCAAATGTGTTGGGTTGACCAATATAGAGAGCTAGTGTGTGTGTGTGTGTGAATGGTTTGAAAATAACCAATTCACCTCCTAGACCAATTTCCCTAAGTATAAACCATAGAAACTTAATGCATAGAAGCAAATGAAATTGACTAGGGTATAAAATAAGGTACTAAGGATGGATTACTGTTCTAACACCCCCCTCCCCATAACCTTGACTTAGTACAACTTAACCAAAAATGTCATGGAGGCCTTGGAAACAAAGGCTCAATTCACCTCATACAACAAAAAAATTATTTGTCCATGAAAAACAAGGAAGAGAGGAAAACCACATGAGAACAAAACCTCTCCTAAAAGTGGACATGGGGCCAAAAATATGAAAGTGAATTGAAGCCACCACCATGCATCACCTACTTCAAGCAGTGATCTCAAGTAAGTGAAGGTATTCTTAGTAAAACACTTTTTGAAAATATCAGTAGTTTGCTCAGTGGAAGGGCAATACTGCAAGGCTATTACCCAATCATGCACTAAGCCCCGAATGTTGTGCATATGAATATCTATGTGCTTGGTCCTATGTCTTTGTAATAGATTTGTGGAAATATTTATTGCACTTTGACTGTCACACCAAATGACAGTGGGTGAATCAAGTGCAACATCAAGTTCCTGAAGAATTCCTTGCAACCACACACATTATGTAGCTACATTCACTACTCCTATGTACTTGACCTCAGTTGAAGAAAGGGAAATAGTGTGTTGTTTCTTACTTGACCAATAAATGTGACCATTGGAAATCATGAATACAAAACATGAAGTGGAATTTTTTTCATTGGGATCTCCAACCTAATCCAAATCAGAAAATCCTACTAGTTCTAGTGGAGAACTAGCTGCATAGTGTACCCCAAAGTTCCTGGTGCCTTGAACATACTGAAGGATCCTCTTGGCTTCCTTCCAATGGATTTCACGGGGCTACTACATATATCTTGCTACAACACTAACATCATATGATAAATCAGGTATAGTATGAGTGAGATACAACAAGCTCCCGACTAGCTGTCTGTACAATGAGCAATCTACCAATGGAGAGTCACCAATTTCACCTAGTTTTATGCCAGAAAGGAATGGCAACTTGGTTGCCTTACATTGAACCATCTTAAAATTTAATAAAATTTCTAAAGCATAATTTTTTTGGCTGATCATGATGCCTCTTTCATATTGCTCAATTTCCAAACCAAGAAATTGTCTTAGCAATCCTAGATCAGTCATTGCAAATTCATTGTGTAAAGATGCTTTAATTGATCCAATTTCTTTGGTGCAACTAACTGTAATAAAAATTCCATCAACATATAGTACAATGACCTGAAATATATCACTAATATGCCAAATAAACATTAGGATCTGATGTTCATTGAACAAATCCAATTGATTGCAAAAAGTTGTCCATCTTGGCATACCAAGCCCTTGGGGCTTGATTGAGGCCATAGAGTGAATTATTTAACATACACACAAGGGAAGGATCCTCTTGGAAACATTCAGGTTGTTGCATATATATCTATTCCTGTATCGCACCATGAAGAAATTCACTTTTGACATCCATATAGTGAACCTCCCAGCAGTTACTAGCAACAATGACTAAAACTAGCCTAATAGAGTCCATCTTTGCAACCGGCACAAAGGTCTATGTGTAGTCCACTCCTTGGAATTGAGAAAACACTTTGGAAACTAATATGACCTTATATTTAATATTAGAACCATATGAAGAAAATTTGGTCCTATAGACCCATTTTCATTGCACAAGCTTCCTCTTGGGAGGCAAGGGTTTTCAATTCCCAAGTTTCATTATCTTGTAGAGAATTGAATTCTTCTTGCATGTATGATGATTTCCATATTGAGTCATGAGATGCTTCCTGATACTATTGTGGATTAGATCCAACCATCATATAGAAATTATCAGCAAGGGAAACTTCACTTGCATAAGAAGCATTGTGAAATTGTGATCTTGTCTTCCTAGGATCTAGAGGATTTCCTCCTAAATCCCCAGCAGCTTGTATGGTTTTCTTTTCCAACTTGGGAATTGAGTGTGATTCATGTACAAAAACACCATATTCAACCATATAATTATCAGAAATATTAGAAAAATAATAAATGGAATCATCACTTACATCATCATGGTGTTGAGGAGAAGAGCATTTCCCCAGTGCTAGTTCAAAATCTGGTATAATTTCCTCTTCGAATTGCACACTTCTTTCAATGAAAGTTTTGTGTGTGGATGTATCAAAGAGCTTGTATCCCTTTGTGTCTTCAACATATCCCACCATGATGCAATATTTTCTTTGTGGCCGCAATTTATTCCTCTTTTCTGATGGAATTTGAGCCCATGCCCTTGAGCCAAAAATCCTGAAATCTGAGATATTTGGTTTGTGACCAAACCAAGCCTCATAAGGTGTTTTACCTTTCACTTATTTGTGTAAATCCATGTTCTAAATATATGCAGCACAATTAATGGCTTCATCCCGTAGCTTAGGAATCAAATCCTTAGCCTCAATCATGCATGTAGCCATCTCCTTGGGAGCCCAATTTTTCCTCTCTGCCACACCATTTTGTTGTGGTGTGTAGAGGACCAAATGTTGCATTTGGATGCCTTATTCCTCACATATGTGCTGCAAATTTTTATTCACATACTATTTACCATTATCATTCCTAAGGATTTTAATCTTGTTTCCACTTTGATTCTCAACCAGGGCCTTCCAGATCTTCAATGTCTCAAAGACTTCAGATTTTAGGTTAAGGAAGTAGACCCAACATAACCTTGCGAAATCATCTATGAAAGTGAGAGAATACCTTGATCCTCCATAGGAGGGAGTGGGAAGAGGAACAATGAGATATTAATTCACCAATCCAAGTGTTTTTGTAGCTCTCCTTTCCTTCCCCTTCTCATAGTTGTGCTCTGGATGCTTTCCCACCGCACAACCAATGCATGCACCATTGGAGGATTTTATAGGAGGAAACTCTTCCACCATGTCACCCTTATTTAATGCCTAAAGTTATTTGTAGTTCATATGGATAAACCTCTCATTCCATAGCTTGGAGGCTTTATTGGCATGAGATAGAAGTGCTTTCCCATTGGAATTTGGAAGAAACTTGGAGAATTTGTACCTCCTAGCTTAGTGATTATCATAACCCAATGCTACAACTTTGTTAGAGGAGATTTCTGCTATCTCAACCTCATATGGAGTAAATGTTACTCTCTTGGATTCTCTAGTATGTGCCATTTGGTATACTAATAGTAGGTTCCTTGCCAAGTCTAGTACATTGAGGATATTGTTGAAATATCCATTGTCAAGGTCGATCCTGCCAACTCCCTTAGCCTGGATCTTAGAGTCATCACCCATTCGAATAGCTGGGCCACTATTTGAATACATGGATGTGAAGAACTCTCTGACAGAGGCCATATACCTTGATTCTCCCGAATCAATGATGAAGGTGGAGGATCTAAAGAACCTGCAACCAAGGCATGACACTTCTCCTTGTTGTCAGAACCTGAACTGCCATCCTTCTTCATTGCGCCCTCTGGTACTAGGATGTTTTTCTTCTCCAACAGTTGGTCCATCATATCAATGGTTTTCTTCATGCAAGAACTCTCAAGATTCCATCCCTTGTGGAAATAGGTGCATTTGGTTTTCTACTTTCCCTTCTTGTCTTTTTCCTTGCAAGGATTCGAACCCCCATCAGGAATCTTAAGTCTATCCTGTTTCCTCTTCTTTGGTTGTTTCAAATCCTTGGATTTCTTCTTGCCTTTGGATGCATTTGAAACACATGCAACACGATTTTGGTCCTTTCTTGTTTTGATGGTGCCCATCTGCACTAGCTTGTCTTTCTCTTGGGTCAAATACCGCATGAAGCTTGCTAGTGATGGCAATTGCAATTTTGAATGGTTAGCTTGCCAGAATGGAATGTGCTAAAAACACTGATTATTCTAACCTCAACTTCAAAAAGATTGACAGTATTAGCTTCTCTTACTTCTTCTTGATTCCACACTGCTTGAGTTGAAGTACCAAATACTTAAATGTGGTAAAGAACTCCTGGATGGTGTAAAAATGCACTGGGCTCAAGGTAATGAGCTCATTTTTGAGCTAGCACCCCCTTAGTTCATCAGTTTTCCCAAAGAGGGCTTCGTTCTTGAGCCAAAATTCATTTGGGGTTGTCAAACTGTCAACATGAAACATGAGATATCTTGAAATGTTGTGACAAATCATTCCAAAAGCTTCATCCAATCTATTGAAGTATTTGGACTTCTCTACTGCAGAATTTGGCTCTACTTCTATGCCCATGGTGACCCTATAGTGACCCTTGGATATCAATTGGATTAGTATCTCTTCCTTCCATTCAATTTAATTGAATGGAGTCAGAAAGACATGATTTTTCTCTATCTCTACTTGCGCTAGTGGTGAGAATTTGCTGAAAGTACCTGAAAAAACACTCAAATCTATCTGGAAAATCCCTCAATATGCATCTCAAACACTATAGATTGATCTGCAACTCCAATCCGATATGATACTATGTGAGAATTTGATTCACAACTGGATCTAGGAGCACAAGATACTCTCACAATTCAAATTAATTTGTAAAACCAACAAAAAGCTCGAAAGAGTAACAAAATTTACATACACATGTGAACACAAAGTGGATATTATTGAACTATCTAATATATGAATGTGTTTAGATCAGATATATATTACATTAGGAATAATTTGTGAGGCTCAACAAGAAAATTAGGAATGTACATGTGTCATGGCAAGATTTGACCTCAATCCCCCCTAGGTGGACCAATGAAGCTTCAACTCTGCCCAAACAGTCTCGAAACCTGGTATGAACATTAGCGAAGTGTGCTGGGGAAATAATGAGTCGAAGGAATGCATGGGTGAGCAAGTATAGGTGTGGGAGTGGCTCAAGGAGCACAATAAATGCACTAGAGGGGGGGGGGTGGACAAAAGACAACACTAACGCCCCTAGTCAAACCCAGATTCCCCAAAACAAGGAAGCAACACTCCAAGGAATTACTGAGGGTGCACCTGTAATGGGTTGAACAATATAGAGCACTGGTGTGTGTGTGAATGGTTTGAAAACAACCAGTTCATCTCCTAGACCAATTTCCCTAAGTATAAACCATAACAACTTAATGCATAGAAGAAAATGAAATTGACTAAGGTATAACCTAATGTACTAAGGATGGATTACTATTCTAACAACATAGGTTTCATCTTCCAAGGCATATATTGGACTCCTCTTGACTTTTCCCATTCACCTAAGACTATTGGTCTTCATTGCACGTGTATAGTGCACAATATGCCTATCCTTAAGGAGCAGGTTCCCAATAACTCCCCCTTAATTTGAATGGGTGTATATGAGTCCAAGAAAAGAGGACAAAAAAACTAGAGAAAGTTGGTTGCATAAGGATGAACATATCCAACTTGACAATTGGAATTTGCAAGCAAGCTATCAGAACTTGACTTCTCCTGCTAAATACAAGTTCTCTCTAAAGTGGTGGTATTGGTTGACCACAAAAAAAAGGGCTAGCAGAAGATAACATATTTTACTAAGTGGGTGGTTTAAGGTTGAACAAAAAACCATGGAATTTGGTGATGAATCAGGTTCTCACTCAAAGGTTCTCTCAGGAACTTGGCATGAAGGCTCAACAATTCTCTAGAAAATGGTGGTTTGTGGGCCACCACAAACTGGTGTATTGTAGAAACAACATGAAGCTGATGTATTCTAATGAATATGTGGTTTTAGGTTGACCACATAATATGGAGCACAGTTGAACATGGTGTTGACTTGTTCAAGGATCGCTTGTTTCTGATGGTGTTCATTCCCCCTTATCAAGAGCAATGCGAGGAGAATATAATGCCTCAACTGCAATATTTGTCGATACTTGTGAGTGACTCTCTGATGTGACATATATATCTTCTTGGATATTAATGTCCATTTCCAAGAAGTGATCTACCCATAGTGAATCTTCTCTTGCATGTTTCTTCAGAGTGAAGCATATGTCTAAAGAATGGGCATGCTTTCCATAATCCTTGCGAGGATGAAGATCAAAAGATTGATATTTCATGTGGCCAACTTAGTCAAAGTGTTGGAATGTTAAAATTTGAACTGGAATGGATGAAGATGAACTCTTGTGGAGGAATACAACACTCTGAAGCTAGATTGGCTTGGAGAAAACGGGAATGTGAATTGCCATTTTCTTATCATATCCAAGGCCGGTTCTATGCTTGTTGTGGATTATCTCTTCCCATGGTTTGATGATCGGTTTGGAAATAAGAAGCAGAACCTCTCTATACATAACTTCATCTTCATTTTATTTTTCTTGTAACAAGGTGCAACTAATTTTCTTATGTTCTTCTGAAGTGGTGTAATTACATGCATGCTATTGAATGAAATCATAAAGAGCATTATTTTGAACATGAACAAGTTTAGAATGTGTTTCTTCTTGTATGATATGCGACTCAATATGTAAGAAATCAATTGTATCGTGTGACACTTGTACACAGTCTCGAATGTGAGTGAGTGTGTTCTTATCGATATTGACACTATTTTTGATAGAGGAAAGTGATAGAGTGACTAGTAACTCTACCACTACCTTTAATATTTCCATTGAATGCATGTGATTTGAGGACTCACTCAAATGGAGAAGGGCTTCTTCCAAATTTACCCTTTTACAAACAAGACTCGACAACAAAAATTTGACTCAGAAAATGGAGAGGTGTCAGGCTCAACCAAAAATGCACCCAAGTACAATGCAATTAAACTTGATTTTGAAAGGTACAAAATGTACTAGTTGTAAGTTACAAAAAAAAATGAGGGTGAGTGCAAGCTAATGACGACCACTTTTGGCACGTTAGATGCAATAGAAAACTGAAAAATCAGGCATCCCTCAACTTAATTGGATTTTTTGAGATACTTACACCAAATATCTTGTTTTGAGATAAAAAGATGAAATGTAGGAAATTGAATCACGTTTCCGAATATATAAATTTTATGTATTGAAATTTTTCATAACTATGTCAAGTTTCATTTTTTCTAACAGTCACTTTTTTATTTTTCAGGCAAATGATAAGGTATAAGTTTTTGTAGGTGCAACCTTCGAGGGAATAAATGATGGTTTTGGTTTACAAACATTTGCATGCATGTAGAGAACATATACCACTAGTGAAACGACATTTTTTGAAAATAAAATTAGTAATTTTTATTTTTTTTTATAATTATCTAAATGATCATTCCTCGAAAATGGTACACCTTTTGAGGGCGCATCCTTTAAAGGTCTTAATGAAATAATCATGAAATTGGTAGAATGTAGAGGTCGATGTCTTGTAGTGCACCATATAATTTGTTTTAAAATGACTAAGAATTGAAAAAGTTATGGAAAAAACACTAACAACATGTTTTGAGTTGAGTTAGGACACACTAGAAATTGAAAAAAAAGGAAAATATAATACTTTCAAATAAAAATTGCATATTTAGAATCTATAGAAAAAATGCTATTTATGTTTAATATTTTGTCAAAAATGATTTTGTGTATCATACTGTAACGAGTGCGTAAACAATGACTTCTTCACAAGCTAGAAGAAATGCCCAATTAGTTATGGTTTATCATATACCATAGCACATGTTTGGTATCACCATGGAAAAATCAAAACCATACATAGAGGAATATTAGTGACATGCAAGCAAATGAATTGGCACGGTGTAGGCGCTACAAAATGAGAACACTTATATGTTTAAATTCAAATTACATTTCTTGCCTTTATATAATTGGAAAATGTGTGTGTGTTATAGAACTACAAAATGTGTGTGCATTATAGAACTACAAAATGCATGAGTGTTATAGAACTACAAAATGTGCACATGTTATGTAGTTATATAATGCGTGTGTGTTATGTAGAGAAAAAACACTAGCACTATCACTAGTGGAAAATGAGAGATTAGTGACAAAAAAAATGACCAAAATCCGCATATCAATGACCACTTTTGGTTTGACG
>LPNX010743125.1:0-26799 GCA_001517045.1 Pseudotsuga menziesii | reverse complement strand
TTACAACATTGGTACATAATATAAAGTACAACCATATATATAAGTTTTAAACCACAAATTATATTATATGAAATGTCAAAAGTATTACAATAAATATGAGGTTTCTCACAAACACATTAATTTTCATATAACTTTACAGGAAAATCATCGCTTTTCAAAATATTACAATGGCTAAACCATCATACTTGCACTTGGTTGCAAAACCATACTTAGATCCCACATCAACAGCTTCAAAACCATACTTAGATCCCACGTCGGCAGCTTCATAACCACACTTAACAGCTTGAAAGCCTCAACATCAGGGTCTTCATACTGAATGACAAATCCTCAGTAGCGAGCTCTTCATACTCAATGGCCCACTTATAAGTTAAGCTCACTCCTACAAAATCCAATAAAACTAGCAATTGCCCCAAGGAAGGTGCAATAATACGTCGTGAAGGTAATTGTTAGCGGGTAAGTGAGATCAGGTAGTCTAGTATATATCATTGCCTAACCAGTATAACCTATTAATAAGAAAAAGAACATCATTGGAAAACACATAAGAATTCCTGTTAACCCACCAATCTATTTTGAAATTGTTTGATAGTTTAGAAAAAGGCTTGTCTGATGAGGAGTTAGTGGATAACCTAGTTGCCTACATCTTTGTTTGCACTTTCACCATATGAAGCTGAAGTGAGAACTTTGTTCACATTTGTCTCAAACATCTTGGTGCCAAAACATTTACTTCATGTCAAAAATTCTTCATTATGAAAATATATTTGCTGCGCTTAACTTTTAGTGGAGCTAACATCTTCAAACCTAGGAAATTGGTAGATATAGAAGATCTACATAATTGTTATCCTTGGAATCCAAGGATTATTATATAATGATTCGATGCTATGAGGGTTGGTTTGAAGGTCGTTGGGGCTTTTAAGGAAAATTGTAAAGAATGATAATGTAAGAAATATAGAATTCCCAATGTGCCTTGGTTTAATGATAAGCAGCCTCTTCTTGGTTATATTGATGGTGTTTCTCAAGAGAGGGGAAAAACAATGAACAATGAACAATTGGATAATTTTTCCTGTGAGCTCCATCTGAGCCTTCATTATAGTCAAACAGTGTTCTGTGAAATAACCTCGCCAAATCTCACAAACAAATGCCCATCAGAAGTGCTGCTTGTGCTTCTTGTACCATCTCTGTGATTGCCTTCCACATATTCATCTAAGTATCTCCTGTAGTTGTTGTTGGGTGCTGGTTGGTTTACTCGGATACTTGGAGCTTGTTTAGAAGCTGGTACTAATGACTGCAAAACTCTGGCAACCTCATGCATGGTGGGGTGGTCAGAAGGCTGTCTCTTTGTGCAAAGCAGTGCAAGATGAAAAATCTTTCTTACAACCCCAAGATCTATGTAGGTTGCTGCTACTTCTTGGTCGACAGTTTCCATTACTATATTGTTGTCTGCTTTTGATAGAATCTACATTCAAATGGCCATGTCAATAAAACTAAAGGTTATTTCTGTATTTTCTTGGTCTATGTAGTGTCCCAAGACAAAGAGAACAAATCCAAGTGAAGCAAATTGACAGAATATAAATCTTATCATCTTACCAGCTGAAGCAAATTAGAGTCGTTATCCACAGCTTTTATCCTAGTTAGTAGCTCTAAAAGAACAATGACATAGCTGTACACATCGGACTTCTTGTTATGCCTCAATGTCCTTGCATATTCAGGGTCAATGTAACCAATGGTACCCATAACATAGGTAGAGGTGTGAGTTTTTGCAGAGGGGATACACTTGGCAATGCCAAAGTCTGACAAATGTGCTTCAAAATTGTCATCTAAGAGAATGTTGGAAGTTTTTACATCTCTGTGAATAATACGTGGGTTACAGTCGTGATGGAGATATGCCAGACCTTGTGCAGCTCCCAAAGCAATCCTTAGATGTGTGTTCCAGTCTATCTTAATCTTCTTTGAAGATCCTACATACAAAGAAACATTGTTTAGATTCTCCAATTCATCGATTAGCAAACATCAATCATATATGAAAGGTTGGTAGAATCTCATGCTAGGCCTATATGTATCTTGTACAAGTAAAATTCTTGATAGCTTTGCCATCCATTTCACTTACCATGTAATATGTCCCACAAATTTCCATTTACCATGTAATCATAGAACAACAAATTGCCATGTGGAGAAAGAGAGTACCCATGCAAACTGACAAGATTCTGATGTTTGATGCTTCCAACAGTCTCTAACTCTGTCTCAAATTCCCGCAATCTTTGTGGGTAGTGCGTGTATAGTCTTTTAATAGCAATTGGCTTACAGTTCTTAAGAACACATTTATAAACTGTGTTAGTAGCACCATAACCAATTACATATTTCTCATTCAAATTTTCTGTAATGCACATTATGTCATCATACATGTGAAGGGACATATCCATGTGCAATATTACTAGCCTTGGAGAACCTGATCAGGAAATCAATGCATTTTTTAATGAAGTGCATAGATATTTATTTGAGATAATACTTTATTTCTATGATATAATCTAGACAAATGAGAAATGTGGCATAATAATACCTTGATCCATTTTTCTTGCTGACCCTTTGGTGAATGGTTTAGGCTTATTTGAACGGTAGAGAGCTATGATAATCATAGACACTAATAAAACTGAACCCAGAGAGATGCAAACAATAGCTGGTGTTGAGATAGAAGTTGTTCATTTTCAAAATCAATATGATACATTTATAAATATAATTTTGCAGGAAATTTGATCGTAAAACAGAACTAATCTATGTAATTTCACTTGTAAAATTTAATTTTGTTTTCACCTTTTGATTGCCTAGCGTATATCCCACAAAGTGATCCAATCCAATCACCACAGAGACCTGGATTTCCTAAAAAGTTGAGGTAATAATCAATTCTGTTAGATCAAATGCACAAACCCACTAATATCTAGAACAAATACTGAATTTGATCCAGAGATAAAATGTTTCGAATATATCTATACCTTTCTGGGGTAAATCTTGTAAAGTTCTTTATGGCAGGAATATTCCCAGACAAATTTTTGTAAGAGAGATTTCTGTGAAACAAATGAACCATTTCCAGTCAATCAGTAGAAGTTGAAATATGAAGATTACTTCCTTGGAACTTCAAAATGAAATGAACTTCAAATAGGAGTGATTTAGACTAATTCTTACAGTGTAGTAAGGCTGAAGCAGTTGGTCAAATGATATGGCACCTCCCCTAATAAACTGTTGTTATTCAGAATCCTGTTTATCATCCATCTCCAAAATTATTTTCAGAATAATCGAGTTATTTTCATAATAATTGTGAACCTATTAAATAAATTGTATCTTAGGTCATTCGAAGAAACTTACAGCGAGGCCAAATTTTGTAGCTGTCCAAGTTCTTGAGGAATAGTACCTGATAATCGATTAGCAGAAAGGTCTCTGCATTGAAAAGATGTCACACTATGCTACTTTTGTTGAAGTGACCATGGGTACACTAAATAGAGATGTGGAAGGAACAAGAATTCTTTGCAAATAACACAAACCATGCAAGTACTTACATATCCCCAATGCTTCTTAGATTTCCAAATTCTGCTGGGAGAAAACCAATCAGTTTATTGCCACTCAAGTTCCTTGAATTCACAATCCAATAGAGACCATGATGGGTTAATAGTTATCTCACCCACAAAAACTTGATTTGTTCTCAAAAGAATTCTACAAATGGCTTACAATTTTAAAAGATGTTCCAGATCCCCAACAGATCCCGGAATAGGTCCAGAAATATCATTTTTAGAGAGGTCCCTAAATATTCACATCAAATCACAGATCAATTAAAATGTACATTTTACCGTTAGAGCAAATTATGTTTCTAGATGAAATTATAACAGGAGCCTTGGAAGCTTAATCAAGACATTAAAATAGCAAGAACTCACAGTGTGTCTAGATTTATAATATATCCCAACTCTATGGGAATTGCTCCCTTGATTTTGTTGGGGGACAGATTTCTGTAAAACCCACAACAAAATCTGTTAATCACTCTGAACATGTTGCATACAATTCAATAATTCATTATGTTAAATAGTTTAATTGTATTATCTGTGACCTACAAACACTTACAAATAAGTTAAGCTATCAAGTTTATGGAATTCTAGAGGAATAGTTCCATTCAAACGGTTACCATGCACATTGTTGGACAAAGAAAGGACAAGAAGAAGACATGACCTCGATATTGTTAGAAAAATGCCAAGATTACTTTCCATAGATTTTCCACTAGGCCTGAAGATTATATCACTTACAAGTAATTAAGAGCAATGCAGGAACTAATGTTCTCTGGGATTGGACCTTCAAGGTGATTTCTGGAAAGATTTCTATCCAAACAAAATACAATCTAGTGTTGTTAAAATACTTGCAGAAAGATTCCGCAATAGATCTATGATTAATGTTGTAGTATATTACTAGGTTTGAATATGTTTCTACCATTTTTGTCTTTACTTTCTTGAAAACTGTATAGACAGAAACTTACAATTCAAACAGTTTTTCCAACTTCCCTAGCTCAGGTGGAATCTGCCCTGTAAGCTGATTGTCATTCAGCTGCCTGCATATCCATATTGGGATTTTTCTTATAATTCACATCCAATTTCTATTTCTTGCATATACTATACATAACTACATGATGTTGTTTAAAGATTTTACAGGTAGCTCAGCTTTGTCATATTCCCTAATTCCGGCGGAATAGATCCAGTGAGATTATTACTGTGCAAATATCTGAGAAGTACAAAGCAAATAACAAGAGAATCAGCTTCTTGAAAATTGAAAATGAAAGGAAGTTGTGGTCAACATATAATGACCAGAGGTTAGAATTCAAGCAATTAAGCGTGCAAGTAACTTACAGCTTTCCGGTGTAAGTCAAATTGCCTAGGATGGGAGGAATTGTTCCAGTAAGATTATTATCACTCAAATCCCTGCAATAAATATTACTAATGTATCAATGCACTAAAGGATTACGCAAACAAAAATAATACTTGGAGATAAACATAATTGTTTAATTTTGTTGAATTTTGATCTTAATTGCAGAAATAGAGAGAATCTTTAGCTTTTGTTAGTTTAGAATTACATTGGGTTGAGTGCCCAACACTTGGATCAAGTTTTGGATCATTTTCCATTCAGTTTTGCAGTTATTAGGTCATGTTTTGCTTGCTAGTTTTTCACATTTATTAACAGAAGTAATCAGGGCAGCAAGCTTGTATTTCAATTTAAGTGTTACTGATTGTTTTTAAATTTTAATTGTCAGTTGAACCCTAAAGTCACAAAGGGATTCTCCGCTATGGTTTGAAAGTACTAACCCAAAGTGCAGAGAAATAGTGCAAGGTGACAATGTACTGTTTCTAGGTACCTTAGAACCTCACAGTTTCAAGTGTTAACACAATCCAATAGCCTCAATTAGCACATCAACAGGCTTCCAGGATCCAAAAAAGAGATGTCCTCCCAAGGACTATACACCTTGTCCAACCGCACCTGAACTGAACCCTATTCACCCCCTTCCTGAAATTGGACAATGTAAACCAACCCCCATAGTCAAACCCTTTCTCTCCCCAATTAGGATCAAGGAGCTGAAGAGCAGCCTTAAATCTTTCCCAAACATGCTTTTCAAAACCACTGACAACCACTCCCGTACCACCACCCCAATCATTATGGATTATACAACATTATCCACAATCATAACTAAAACAAAACAAAGTCATTCCCATCACAAAATTAAAATCTCTATTGAATCCCATGCCTCTCAAAATGCAGTTTCTGAATTCAGAGAGTGACAGTAAATTCAAATGCTTGTAAGGTAAGGAATGCCACAACAAACTAAGATGGAATACATGTCTCCAATTCTGTAGAAAACTAATTCTATTTAAATATTGTAAGATATACTTCACTTATAAGACATCTGAAATTTTAGTACAAACAAAAAATTCCACGGCTAATAACATTTATGCATGAAGCCCAACTAGCTCATGAGAGCAAGAAATACAAAACACATCACTAACTTTGAAAAAGTGCCTCTATCCATTCATGTGCATGTCCATATAAATCTATAATAGATAAATTTTTAAACATATAAGAACCTGAGTGTGGAGTTTGAATTCTGCAGCAAGCTCTTCTAATGGGATACACTTGTGCTTCTACATGGTCCACAAAAAAAATTGTCAAATGGGATCCCAGGATAAGAAGAAAAAATTCTGGAATTCAAATCTCTTCTATACTCTAACCAACCATTGGCACAACAGAAATCCAATGTTCTAATCAATATCTCCATTCAATTGCAGGACTATGCATTGCTGGGATAGATTAGCAAAGCTGCAAGGTTTTCCTGTGTAAGACAAGCTATGTCAAAAATATCAGGTTTCAATTATACTTCTCCCTCAAGAGAACTTTGCAAATGTATTGCGACTCAATTTGCGTAGACAATACGTCAATTTGCAAATGTATTGTGACTCAATAATGATCCATTAGGTCATAGTTGAGAAGTCTAGATCATATGTTCAATCCTCAAATTTTGTGGGGAGCATGAATGAACTGCCATTCTTTAAAATTGAAATGACCATTCCTAATTCCAAATGAACCAAATCAATTTTCATTTCATATTCCAGCCAGGAATATGGATCCGAAATTCGTAATATTTCCAATTCAACGTTTAGAATGATAAAAGAATAATATAGCCTATCACAGTTTACATATGCCACAACAAACAATATACACGAGTTCAATCATGTAAAAAAATAGGATTTGCATTCAGTCACATAAAGTTTAAAGCATGTTAAAACAAAAATGAACTAAACATTTAGTTCACAGCCAAAATTAAACACTGCTTTTTATCATTCAAAATTCAGTAAGTTAAAAATATATTTTAGTTACATTGTCATTGACTGTTAGATTAGTGCCATGAGATGGTAAAGTACACACATTCCTAAAACATTTCTCACATTAACAAAAACTTGTTGAAGCAATGATCTTGTGAACTAAAAGACATTAATAGTAGGGAAAACAGTTTAGATGCAATCCCTATGAACACAAAGATGGCTACAATCTACTAAGAAAACAATACGTCATCCTCTGTAATTATATTCACTTATAATAAAAATTACCTGCCAATCAAATTTGAAAACCTAAAGTAGAATATAATAGCATAAAGGGTATTGAACATGTTGGAAAATGTTAACAAAAGACATTAATCAGCAAATGAACATACATGCCCATATACATAGAAACAAATAGCACTATGTAGAGTAAGCTGCTGGTTTGTTTGACTAGATCGCAGTATAAGACTTCATATAAAACTTTAGATCATAAAACAACTTCCATCTCCAATACTATAGGTCACCAAAAGAACTAAATTCAATGTCCAATTATATTGTAGATAACAAACCATCTTCAAGGCCAAGGATACCAGATTTGCCTTTATGCACCAGATCCTTGTTTCACATATCTGTCTCCAACCTGCCCCACTTTTAAAGGGTTTTCCAGTAGATCCATATACTTAAGGAGGCACTTCCTGCAACAGGAGACAACTCATGAAGATTAGGAAGTGCTTCCTGCTTCAGAAAACACCTCCAGTTGGGGTGACACGATAGAAAAAGAAGAAACAACAATGACATTTATAAAACAAGGGCATTTGAATGTGACATGAGTGGCCCACAAAGCCTCCCCACATCTGGGGCCTTTTTTGCCACAAGTGGCCCCTAAGCAATGTTGCAAATATCTCCTATTTCTCCTGGTATTTCTGATTTCTCCCATGTAT
Organism: Pseudotsuga menziesii; assembly: GCA_001517045.1. Lineage (NCBI taxonomy): Eukaryota > Viridiplantae > Streptophyta > Pinopsida > Pinales > Pinaceae > Pseudotsuga > Pseudotsuga menziesii. The sequence goes on along the minus strand of LPNX010743125.1, from coordinate 19,025 downwards.
TTCAGGTTGTCGATTTGTCTAATATTTTCAAAAATCTTGAGGTCTAAGTTTTTTCTTTCCATATTTTCAGATAATTTTCCAATATGTTCCCCAATATTTCTGTTAAGTTTCTTTCTGCACCCTTAGCGATATATTCCATGAAATGATATTTGCAACAATGGCCCTAAGACAACTAAAAACAAATGCTAAACCCTATGGTGGCCCATTCTTTGCAATTGGAGATTGCAGTAGCAAGTTTTGCAAGCACATGGCAGCTAGAAGAGGGTATCTTGTATGACAGATGGGTAAGGGGCTATTTTTGCAACTTGGAAAGCACGAGAGAAGATGAACTTATCAATTGTTTGCTTGGGCACAAGAAAATCAGAATTTTTTTCTTGTCTTCTCCAAGGAACCAAAGGGATCCATTTTCCTCAGTTGGGTAGCAGAAAAGTGAGGAGCAAATATGGAGAGAGAGGTGGTGCTACAGAAAAAGCAACAAATCACGTCCCATTGACACAACACTCTAGAAATATGTGGAGAAACTTGGCACTAGGTGAAACTCTGGTGGGAGCTACAGATGAATAATTTATATGTTTTAAGAATGATTAGATTGGCTCAATGAGTGAAAGCCCATTTGCTTGATAAACAAGGGAATGGACTTGTGAAGCACAGAAGTATATCACCCAATGTGAGGACAAGACTTCAAAGATAGTAAGATAAGGTTGAAGCAACTTCAGTTTATTGGCTTCAAATAGGTGATATCCCAAGCAAAGACTTATTGAAATGTTCACCTATAAAGAAGGCCCTTGAGAAGATCTCTGCACTCAATATGCCTCAGGGGAGAATAAGGCAGCAGACTGAGATTGAAAAGGCATTTATATCCCATTCTAAAATGGTATTCCAAACTTAAGGCATCAATGAAAATCGTAAGAAGGCTATGCAAACCTGTGCTGACCATCCCACAAGTGATAAAAGCTAACTCACAGACAACATTTAGCCACCAGTCATTGATGCCAGCTGGACGAGCTGTCAGTGCCACCAGTTAATTTTGTTCTTTCTTATTTCTTCACTCATGATTCAGTTAATTTTGAAACTGATTTTGAACTTCTTCACAAATAACCACAGGTTTTTCTATTTTAATTTTGAAACTGATTTGAACTTCTTCACAAGTAACTACAGACTCAGGCTCATAAGATTCTAACACCATGTTCAGCTTGCAAACAAGACAAACAATTGATTTAACAGTTACAATAAAGTCAATAGATAAAATGAGATTGATACACTCTTATATCATCAACGAGGTAGTTCTTCTCCCATCACACCATTACATCTTAAATGTCTTTTTAATTAAGAACATTACTCAAAACTTATACTCTAAAACATATTCATGTAAACACTTGAAACTATGTTTTCCAATCTTCTTAAAACACCAAAATGACTCTAAATGGTCCCATTCTTTTCCTGAACAAGCCTTCGGCCTGTTGTTATGGACCTCGATAAAACAAGAAATTCAAAATTTTGCTTAAATACATAGAAGTTTTGTCCAATCCTCCTCTCTGGTCTTCTCTACACAGTCACACATATGGCAATTATAGCAACTTTATTGTCTCTATCTTTATGCATAGCTGTCTCAAATTTGGCCATATTATTTTATTTCCACAACACTCAACCTCACAATCAAATCGCTAATTAGAAAATCACTGAATTCACGCATAAGACATTCATTCCAACAGTAGCTGCACCGCACTTGCAATGCAGTGCAAAATTTAAGAAATAATCAGAGATCTCACTGCAAGAGTCCCAGTCAAAATTTGATGCGTATGGGTCCCTTTTCGGTGCAATTGGTCCCCTGTGTGTGTTGTTGAGGGCGTCCTTGGAAGACTGGCCTATAGCTTATTGTGCCTCTTGTACAATGATTACTTCATTTCTCTACTTCCCTTCAATATTCTACCAACTACATTAATTAATTAAGCGATGTTCCATTATCATCATTAGGAATCCGCCCATAGCCGAGTTTTGAGATTCTTAGGACCACTTTGATGAACTTTTTGAAGACAATAAAGCAGGCAGATGGAGTTCTTCTCATTTGGGGAATGCCCAGAGTCTATGCTATTTTTCAGATATGGGTTCATATAATTTAGTCCTGAGTTTGATGTTTTCGCTCTGTTTAAGCCAATTTTGGAGGGAGTCTGCCTATGTTTTGGAGGAAAATGGAGGTGGTCTCGTGGTGAGTCTAAAACATAGAGGCTTTAGGAGCATGACGGCCATGAATTCCTTTGAATTTCTCATGCTTTCAAGCAACCGAAGCTCAACTAGGTTTCATTCTCTGGGAAGAAGCAAACATGGCCACAAGCATCATTCACTGGATATCTCATTGCCTCTGAGTGCAGGGAGTGACTACATAATGCCAGTAATGTAGAATTGAGAGCAAAATGAGAGGTTTGCTGCCTCAAAGTTCAAACAACCATATCTTTATATGAGCTTCAAACTAGTGCCCTCAAATATGCAGCTAATGAGTAGTATTATTTTGCCCCAATCAACCATCAACCATTTTCTTCCATGCGAACACCATAATGAACTGCAGCGCCCACCTATAAATGATAAGATCCCATTTATAGTTATTACATTAGCCATATCAAAGGGCAAGCGGCCACGCCAGGATGAACCCTCTTCAACTAAGGTAGCATCTGGTGCCTGAAATGGTTGGCTCTTTGTTTTCATGACAATGGTTAATACATTGTGTTACGAGAAACTAGAAAAGGAATGGGAAATGAAAATAGAACAAGAAACGGGGGTAAAGGTCTTTTGGGATAAGAAACATGAACCCCCCTTGCCAGCATATATTTCACATATGAAATTGATTAGTAATACACTGATGCAGTGTCAAGATGGGAATGGAAAAGAAAACCAAGTAGGGAACAAAACAAGAAATGGGTCTCCTAGTCAGGCTTTCATTAGCACATTTACGATAGATACAACTACTCTAGAACACCTCCAGAGCCCTAATTTTGGACATTATGATAATGACTGTTTAATGGCTTTGGGCCGATTTCTTATAATGTAAGTAGCTGCTGGGTATGTGGCATAGATCCTAGAAGGGTTTATCATATTGCCCCAGATTTTGGCTGGTGTGGACTACTGTTTCATTAATAAAATTTACAACATACAAACATATTTTAAAATAATAGCTGCACATTTTTTCCTCTGAGAACCTTACTTGACAAGTAACGCAGAGAGTGTGACATAATTGGGTTTTTCCTGTACGAAATTCCCCATAGATCTCTGTGATTGATCCAGTCTCAACCCCTCCTGTTAAGAAAAGAGCAAACTCTCAGAATCATGGAATGTGCCTAAAAAACAATTATCAATGCCCACAAAGAATTCCACCAATCCCATCATTAATAACAATGCAACTCAACTGTATCCTTGTAACCAAAGAACTCTCAAGCAAGTTCTGCAGAAATTACTTTACCTTCTAGTATCTTGTCAAGTTATCTAGAGCCAGAACTTATCTGTATAATCTCAAGGCGTTGAGCATGCAGCTGGCTGGAACTAGTGAAACCCATGGGAAACAATTTTGAGGCTGCTAGAGGCAACTAAATTTTTCATGTTTTCAAAAATAGAACTATAAAAAAAGTTAGCTAAGGGATAAAGTTGACATGCCTGCTTCAATAATTTTATCAACCTTGGCATCACTGAGGCCCTTGATCTGCATAAGCTCTTTCTTGGGAGAATATGCAACAGCTTCTATCGTGCAGTTCTCGGCATCCTTGAGTTTTTTAATATCAACAGCAGATATCCCACAGGCCTGATACAACAAAAGCATCCAGAGATCAAATTCATTTCAAAGAAATTGCATTGCATTGTTCTTGGCTTTGAAAGGAATTTGAAACTTATTACCTGAAGTTGTTCAACAGGGTAGGGTCCATGTTGCAGCTCCTTTGCATTTTCTTCTTCCTACGGAATCTGCTGTTGCTTGCGTTGCTGTTGTTCCATCAGAATATTACTGAGAAAGCAAGTTAAGAGAGAAACCCAATAACAAATAATCACTTTCCCTGGTCATAATCGCTTGCCCAGTGTTTTCCCAAGTATAAGCATGCGATGGCAAGCAGCAGAAGACCCGCTCCCTTCAATGTGAGGGGACTCTTCAGGATATCCTCCTTCATTTTTTCTTCCTCCCTCTGGATCTAGCTTCTACGAATTTGCCTTTTCTCATTGGCTTCCCATGTACAAAAATGGGTGAAACAATTGATTTGAGAGGGAAAAATAAATGGGAATTTTTTTTATTGCCGGAGGGACAACTATAAATGACCAAATAAATGACCAATTGTTATGTGGTCATTTAGTCTAGATATCCCGTGACCAAATTTGGTCATTTATCTTGGTTGTTTTTATTTGGTTTTTATCCCATGACCAAAAGTGGTCATTTATCTTGGTCTTTTTTAGTTATCTCACTTAAATTTATCAATTTTGGTCATCTATCCCTTCAAAAAAACTGTGGTGACCAAAATTTTTGGTCTCCTGGTCACTAATCTCTCATTTTCCACTAGTGTATATGCAAGAAATCAAATGTATGGTTAATAGTTGAGAGGGGGTATGGAAGGGTTAAGGGCCTAGGAGGATGTTAGAAGTTCAAGTGGGGATGGTTAATAGTTGAGAGGGGGTGGGGAAGGGTCAAGGGCCTAGGAGGATGTTGGAAGTTCAAGCGGGGATGGTTAATAGTTGAGAGGGAATGGGGAAGGGTGAAGGGACTAAGAGGATGTTGGAAGTTCAAGTGGGGATGGCTAATAGTTAAGAGGTGGTGGAGAAGCCTGGTCAAGCTACTCCACCCAACAGTTTGCATGTTTTTCGACTTCAACAGGTTCAACATCGACTTTGAAAATTCTGAGCCTAGACAAAACCTCGACAGGTTCCACATCTCAACATTCATCGTCGACTCCATCATCTCATTGCGACTACAGATTATGTCTCTATCTTCTAGTCGTATGTAAAGGTTGAACTTCCGAACCGTTCTAACTTCTTTGCAACTAAACGTAACGAGTAGTCACCCAAGTGTCCCAACATTCTATATAAGCATGTACACTATTGCAATATACAACCAATCAATGTATAAGCGAGTATTGTGCATCATACATTAGTAATCGAATAACAGAGGTTGGATCGAATTCTTGCATTTTGTCTGGGTGTATACTTTTTGTCTTTGTAGTGTATTTCATGCTTTATTTATTTTTTATATGTTTCCACCATAATAGTGCTCGATTCATTCAATCGAACTATTTTCCTCCGATGTGCACTTAGGAACCTAGATCATTGGTATCATATCATGATTCAGAGCTTAATTTGTGTATACACTTCTATCAAAGTTACCTAAATTAAGAATGTTTGAACATATGCGTAATACAAGCAGGCACTACCTTCAACTTTAGAGAAGATGGCCAAAGAAACAAACAATAGAAATGCAACTAATGAGACATAACAACTCATAAAAAAAGAACTACCAAAATGTTCATCCACTTCAGCAAGATACTCATGCGATTCACTTCGACATCTAGAGAATCCTTGATGAGACCTCACTCCGATAAAATCAGACCCTTCAAAGTGCAAATGAATATGTACATACCGAATCTTGAAGCCAATATTGTCACAGAATCTATCGACAATTGGGTGCAACAAATTTAAGCCTAATACTCCTTGAATATGCTCTCCCAAGTGAAAAAGATCACCATTGCATCCTTAAACATGTCAACATTTGTGCACTGTTGGTGGGAGAATCTATCGATAAAGATGGAGCGAGAAGGAGACCCCATAGACACGTGGGAGAATTTTTTCACGTACGTCCAAAAGGAGTTATACCTTCCCAAGTACATTTAACAATAATATAAGAAGTGATAGTAGTATCTAAAGAAATGGAAAGACCAATCCATCCAGAGTTACACCGACGAGTTCTACTGAATAATGGCTAGAACTGGTGTCTAAGAAGAAAATAAATTGCTTGTACTAAAGTACGTCAGTGGATTATCCCTGTACATTCAAAAAGAGATGGATTTTTTGACTATTAGTACGCATGTGGATGCATTCCAATGCACCATCAAGATTAAAGTTAAATAAAAAGGAAAAAACCATTTTGTGGGCAAGCCAATAGGTCGAACATTCGACAAAAAGTCACCAGCTGACTTCGACAAGTCAAGACAACCTTCTCAGTTGACTTTTCCAAAGCCATACTATCACAAGAATCACTCTCAGAAAGGAAAAAGAGAAAATAACAAACAACCCCCTTCCAGAAAATGGTGTGATGATCACAATTCATCATGGCATGATACATAAGAATACAAAGCTTAGAAGAAATTTTTGGAAAAATTATCAACATCCGACTTGTATGATAAAATCTTGGTAGAATCTGCCCTAGAAGCATCAACCCTTTTGACATCAACATCAACCACTCCAACAACCTCGACTATCCTCAACAAGGAGGAACGCGAATGCCTGTTCTAGACACAGATATGGGTTCAAACCAATCCATTGCATCTGATTATGGATAATGGTAGATAGAAGAACTTCGTTTCTGAAGATATTTTGAAGAGACTTGACTTGTCACCACTCATTCTTATTCTTACAATATCGGTTGGATAAAGGGTGGACATGAACTAAGGATCACCCGACAATACAGAGTCACCTACTTCATTAAGCCTCTTGAATATGAAGTACTCTGTGACATGGCACCACTTTCTGTAGATGGCGCCTTTTTTGGGAAACCATACCTATGAGATTGACATGGAAGTTATGAGTCACGACATCAGAAGGTGATTGTCAAAATTTGGATTCAATGGTACATCATACCAGAGCGACAACCTACATCAACAATTGCAACGATATCTACCAAACAAACAAAGAAGCTTATCAACCATGCTCATAAATTCACTCATCATTCCAGGAAGACTGGAGTAAGCAATTGACTTGTCGATCAACGAATATCCCGATTATAGCAATAGATTGACCACGTTCTTGAGGAATACCGAAGCGTATTTCATGATCCAAGTAGAGTACCTCTATATTTCCAGGTAAAACAGTCCATTGAACTTGTTCCTGGTTCTCCATTACCTAAAACATATGTTTACAAGAGATCCATTCTAAAAAATGAAGAGATCCACAGACAAATTCAAGATTTAATCAAGAAAGGTCATATCCGACCCAACTCCTCTCCTTGTGGAAGTCCATTCATCTTTGTACAAAAGAAAGACGACACTTGGCACACATGCATCGACTATTGGTCTCTAAAATGTTTTTTGGTAAAGAATAGATACCCTCTTCCAAGCATAGAAAAACTCATCGACTATCTGAAAGGTTCTAAATTCTTTACGAAGCTCGACCTTAGTCGGGATACCATCATATTCCTATCGATTCCACTGATGTATGGAAAATTGCTTTCAAAACCAAGGAAGAATTGTTTGAATGGTTAGTCATGCCTTTCGGCTTAACCAATGCATCTATGACATTCATGAGATACATGTATGACCTTCTATGAACTTTCATCGACAAGCCTACCATTGTCTATCTCAATGAAAGATTGATTTTCATTCGATCATGGGAAGAACATGTCAGACAACTTCGATAAGTCTTTGACACTCTCCAACAACATCGACTATATCTAAACATAGAAAAATTCTCATTCGCGATGAACATCATCAAATATTTGGGGTATGTAATTGAATCTGTAGGCATTCATGTTGACCCAAGAAAAGCACATATCCTCAAATATTGGCCCATTCCTCAAAATATTCATGAACTAATAATTTTTCTTGGTTTGGCGAATTTTTATCGATGGTTCATACTTGGCTTTAGTCTCATAGCCTGGCTCTTGAATCAATTGACTAAGGGAAATGGGAAAACTATCTTCAAATGGACATCGACACAACAATAATCTTTTGAGAAACTAAAACACAAGCTTTGTATTGCACTAATACTTTTGTCACCTTATATGAATCATCCTTTTGGGATTGAGATGGAAGCATCAGACTATGCTTTAGGAGCAGTTATCACTCATTCTAGTCACCCAATTGTTTTTCATTCCAAAAATTTCAATGACACCATTAGAAGGTATTCGACGTATGAAAAATAACTGTATGCCATTGTGCAAGCTCTTAAGCAATGGAAAAATTACATCCTTGGGAAGGAATTAATAATCCTTACTGGCCACAATCTGTTATAGCTCACCCCATCCTAGTCAAAATTACAAACAACTCGAAAACTCAAGTGGATTAATTACCTACAACAATTTCAGTTGGTAATTAAGTATCAGAAAGGTTAAACCAATGGCACCACCAATTGTCTCAGTCAACCACTCATTACTCTACTTTTCTGGTGATGAGTATGTAGGGTTACAACACCACCACTTGGTCGTAATTGTATTTGGTAGACGATGACTTCTCTACAATTTATCAATAGCTTCAAACTGACACGCTGTCTACTACTGACTACTTCCTGAAAGACACCTTTCTATACAAGCTTGGACAACTTTGTGTACCAACTAGTGAGCATCGACATCAACTCATTTGGGACACGCATTACAACAAGACTACATGACATTTTGGAGCAGAAAATACTCCTGTTACCCTCCAAAAGTATTTCTACTGGCCTACACTTAAATCTGACCTCAAAAACTACATTCGATCATGTGTGGTTTGTGCCATTGCTAAACCTCCGAATCAACGGCAAGGACTTTACATGCCTTTGTCGGTTCCTGGTCGACCATGGGAATCTATTTCTATGGACTAGCTGATGGGATATCCTACTACCAAACATCAACATGATGTGATCTTGATAGTAGTTGACATATTTTCCAAGATGGATATCCTCATTCCATGCAAGAAGACTACAACAACACAACAAACTACTCAACTCTTCTTCAAACATGTTTGAAAACATTATGGCCTTCTGGAAACCATCATTTTTTATAGAGAAGCCATATTTGTCAGCAGATTTTGAAAGAATCTCTACAAAAAACTTGACACGAGACTCTCTTTGTTGACAACTTTCCATCCTCAGATAGAGAGATAGACAAAAGTTGTGAATCACTTTGTAGTACAATTGCTTCACATGTACAACCACAAGCATCGTTGGACATGGGATGAAAGTATTCCATACATACAACATAGTTACAACCATTCTCAAGACATCTCTATGGGAAAGATTCCATTCGAGATATGTTATGTATTTCAACACTTAGCGCCCATTGAATTGATCAGTTCATCAACACAGTCGAACAACACTAAATTCGACAAATGAAGTTGAAAAATCATTGAAGTTTCAAGACCAAATATACAACATCCAGAAGCAAGCATATGAAATGTCGTAGCGAGCTAATGAGAAAGCTAAGGCCTGACACGATCAACATTGTACTCCTCATTCTTTCCAAATTGGGGACCAGGTCCGGTTACATCTTAAGAAGAATCACTTCACTGACCCATATAGAAAATTGAAACCTTTACAAAATGGTCCGTACAATATCCTTAAAAATATTCAAGAAAACAATTTTAAGCTCGACATTCCTTCATGCTTGGGTCTGCATCCAGTGTTCAATGTGAATCTACTTTGACCATACCATGCACCCTTGTTGGAATAGAATGACTTGTAGACAACAAAACCTGAAGAAATCCATCCAGATTTCCAAGAGCCTCTTCCTTTCGACACCATCGTGGGGTGACACATAAGCCATACAAGGACGAACACAATTCCCTTGTTTCCAGCGGATAAAGTCGGACAACTCCCAGGCCAAGGAAAGTGGTACTATGCTACTAAACTCACCAACAAGTTTCCTCGCCTGAAGGAGAAAACAATGGGGACCATTGTTTCTTAAGGAAGGAGGAATGATCCACTCAACAGTTGGCATGTTTTTCAACATGAATAGGTTTAGCATTGAATTCGACAAGACTAAACATCGACACATCCTCGACTTGTTCCAAATATAGACATGCATTGTAGACTCCAACATCTTGACAAGACTATGACATATTGTCTCTCTGTCTTCCACTCATCTGTAACGGTTGAAATTTCGAACCATTATAAATTCTTGGTGACTGAACGTAACGAGTAGTCTCCCAAGCCTCTCAATGTTCTATATAAGAATGCACACTATTGTAATATACAATCAATCAATGTATAAGAGAGTATTGTGCATCATACAATAGTAATCGAATAACAGAGTTTGGTTTGAATTCTTGCAGTTTGCATCTGCGTATACTTTCTTTCTATGTAGTGTATTTCCTACTTTTCTTATTCTTTATATGTTTCCTCCATAATAGTGCTTGATTAATTCAATCGAATTGTTGTCCTCCAATGTCCACTTCGACACCTGGATCACAAGGGCCTAGGAGGATGTTGTAATTTTGAGTGAGTATGGTTAATAGTTGAGAGGGGGTGGAGAAGGGTCAAGGGCCCAAGAGGATGTTGTAAGTTAAATTGGATAAAGATAAATGGATTGGTAACATGATGGGTTACAAGGGTGAAGGGTAGTGGGGATTGAGAGCACTATTAGGAGGAGAAGACGTGTTGAAGACATATAGAGTTAGAAGTAGTACGTGATACTTGAGTGACGACAGGGGGTAAGGTGGAGGGGAGGAAGTGGGTGATGGTTTGATGAGAGAGAGGATTGGTGAATGGAAAGGTGGATATGGAGGATTAGAGGAGGAGTAGGGTGTGTTAGAGGATAGAGGCAGGAGGAGAGGGAAAATGAAGAGAGGGGAATGAGATACGGTAAGAGAGAGAATAGGGGTCATAATAGGTAGGGGGTTGAGGATAAGGGATAAGGAAAACATAGAGGAAGGGAGTATAGTAGAGAGAGACATAGAAAGAGATAATTATGTAGAGATAGTGTGAGAGAGAATAAGATAGAGAGGGAGGAGAGGGAGTGAGGGAGGTATGAATATAGAAATAAGGAAATGGATAGTGAGGGAGGGATAGAAGGTGTGTGGGGGGGGGGGCGAGGGGTTGTAGACACAATGAGAGAGAGCGGGGAGAGACACACATGTATAGGGATATCTAGAGAGATAGAGAGGTGGTGTCAAAGACAGAGGGTGGAGAGAGATTATGAGAGAGCAAGAGTGATGGATGGATACCCACACACATAGAGATAGTGAGGGAGAGGAGAGAGGTGCACACACACATAGAGAAGGAGATATTGTGTGGGAGAGAGAGGGGGAGGGGTGAGCAACAACAAGAGAGGGGGGAGGGGGGAGTGATAGAGATAGAGTGATAAAGGGGTGGATAGTGAAGGAGGTATAAATAGATGGGGATAGGTTACGAGAGAGGGGAAGTGAGGGATGAAAACACACACATAGAGATAGAGAAAGAGGGAGGAAATACACACACACACACACACAGAGATAGAGATAGATGGAAACACAAAGGAAAGGAGAAATAATGAGAAAGGCATAGAGGGATAGTGAGAAAGGGACATGTCTAACCATAGATGCCAAAAATTTTATTTAGGGATTGAGTCTTGTATTTACTCCCTCGACCATGTTGAGGCCTTAATACCCATATCTAATGCTCAAAACCTCTTAAAGGAATACACATATTTTATTGGAGACCAGGCATACCTTAAGTAGGTCATGTGTGGTGGCTCAAGGAATTGTTCATTAACATGGGTTCCTCAAATATTCCTTTATGGCCTAATGCATGAGCATATTCCCTCAATCATGTCTTGAAGGTCCCATACCTACTACTTACAACCACCTAATCCCACTAACATCCATAATCATAGTCCAAATATAACTATGAGATGCCATGTGTGATTTTTAAGGAATCCTTCCTAGCCTTGGATGCATAGAATATTTAGTTAGGGCCTAAGGCATGAGCATATCCCCTCAATCATGTCTAGGAGGTCCCATACCTCCTAGTCAAAACCACCTAATCCCAGTAACATCCATATTCATAGTCCAAATATAACTATGATATGCCATGTGTGATTTTTTAAGGCATCTTGCCTAGTCTTGGATGCATAGAAGATTTAGTTAGGGCCTAAGGCCATAGTTTCATCCCCTAACCTTGTCCATGGCCTTGAGATGAATACCTAGTGCTCAACAAATGATGATGGTATGCATATCATCATTAAGATTCAAAGGATTCACTTTCAACATTATGTGCGATGGTTGGAGGCATCAATTTTGTCCCTAAATGGTTAACAACTTCCTTTAAGACCTAAGGACCAAGTGTTTTCCCCCACCCATATCAAGGGGACTAATATATGTACTTAGTGCTAAAAATATTCTAATGGCACTAGTATCCCCATTTCAAGGTAAATGATACCAAGGAAAGCTCTGTTGAGGTTTTTCAACACATCATTCTTAGCTCTAAATGGCTAGAAGCATCTTCTAGGGGCTAGGGCCTAGGTTTCCTCTCCTTATTTTGTCTAAGGTCCCAAGACACATACATAGTACTTGAAACCCCTAATGGTTCTCATACCCCCATTTAAATGAAAAATATCAACTTGAGAGGTCATCTATGGTGATTCAAGGTGTCATTGATGGACCTTGATCCCTAAAAGTTGGTTTACAACCTAAAATTAAATCTTTCTGTACCAATCATGATTAAAACCTTATCCTCCGTATGTAATGCTAAAAAACTCCTAATCATGGCCATATCCCAACTAAAAGGTTGAGGGTACCCTTAATAGATCATGTGAGTTAGTTTTAGTTGTTATTCTTGGCCCTATATGTCTATAGGATTCCTTTAGGGCCTAAGGACTAGGTTTCCTCCTTCAACCATGTCTACGGATATGTTCCAAGTGCTAAAAGAATTGTAATGCGCTTCATATACTCTCTTATATGTAAAAGAACACATACAAAGGTCCTATGTGCAGGTTTGATGCCTCGTTCATGGACCTCAAGCCCTAAAAACTACCTTTAGGGCACACATCTTGAATTTACTCCCTCAATCATGGTCAAGGGACTATGGCCCATACTTAGTTCTTAAAGCCTCCTAATGGTGTCCATATTACAACACAAAGAAGAATTACGCATGGGTTTTTGAGGTGTTTTTCTTGATGATGCTAAAATATTAATATAGGTCCTAAGTCTTGATGTGCGAATTATTGTTTTTACTCATTGCCCTAGCCATCCACCAAACCCATTTTTTGTTGTTTTCCATTATGTGTGCATGTTTTGTTTGTCCATAACGCGTGCACGTTTTGCTTCTCCATAAAGCGTGCATGTTTTGTAACTATAAAATGTGTGTGCGTTTTGGTTAGCCTAACCTACGTGTCATATGACATGTGAGGCTCGGGCTTAACCAAACCAAGCATTACATAATGAGAGAGCGTTGTATTTTTATGCACCGTGAGCGTGTTTCCTAAAAGTAGGATTGCATCTAAAAGGTCCCTCATCTTCTTGTACATACCCGTGAATTTACAATACTTGTTGATTATGAAGTTGAATGGTGATGTTTTCATCTTGATGTTGTTGTATGATTGCTTGATTGGTACTTCATTAATGTGATTTTGCTCTCTCTCAATTACATGTGCTTGATTGTCTAAGTTGATATCTTTTATTACAAATGAGATTGATAAAACTCCTTATATCTTATTCAATGCAAACCCTTTGAAAAAAAATGATATCCCTCACAATAATGGTTAAAAAAATATTTTTAACCACAAGCACATGAGGCCACTTTTAACAATATATGCAATAAAGTATAATAGAGAAGATATAATCCAGGTCAATTTGGAAAAAAATGAAGCTAATGATGCAATTGCCTAGATATATAATTCATATTGCAAGATGAAGCCACTAGAAGCATCATAATTTCCAAACCAGCAGAAATCCTTTGAGCATAGGCATACCGTAAGACTTCCACTTTCCCCGCAATTTTAGTACATGGCAAGTAACCAACACGACAAACATGTCATTGTATATGCTTGCTTTCGTGGTAAATAAGAGGCCCTCTGTCCATAAAAAATGAGAAGCAACACTAGGGTGTATCTTCGTTGAGGAAACATCTTTAGAGCCAACAATGCAAGCCTGTCTCAAAGAAAGAGAAAAATGGCTCACTCGAGCAAAACACTCGGGCGTCGCTCATGTATAAACTCGCCCAAGTATATGTTATAAACAAAGAACGTTAAGAGACCGTTATTCTCTTGATAATAGCAACTTCTATACGTCAATGGGCTATGGATTCATGTTTCAATTATACATCAATGGGCTATGGATTCATGTTTTAATTGATACAAGAATAACTCTTAATTGTTACAACGCAATTTGTATTTTTCTACACCAACAATACGATATGCACCAGCAATAAAATAGACCAATAGTCCAATGAACATATGCCAATAATCAAATGATACCTGTCACCACGATATTACCCAACTCAACACTCGACAACTAGGGTTTCGATCTATTCTTCTTGTTTTTTCTATATGAGTATGAGTCTATGCTTTGGCATGGAGGCAACACCAGGAGGAAGGAGAAAAATCCCAATCACAAAGTAGCCAAATCAAGAACAACTCCAATGATGGATCGCAGCTCCAGTCACCAAAAGAGAGGGCGTTCACCATTAATCTCCACACATGATGGCATCAACCAACAGCAATATGTTGAAATCGCACATTCACCAAGATAGACAATTATAGAATCGTTGAAACACGTCCCTCTTACCAATTAATGTAGACACGTACTAGTAGACCATTGCATTCTTCTCCTCACGCCATAATAAAGTGAAATTTGTGTGGATTTGTTGGCATGCACTTCAGAAACAACATCACAGGGGAAATACAATTGTGCTTTCTCAAATGGTGAGCTGAAGATTACTTGCTGCTCTTAACAATCATTTTTACAAGTACTCAATGTCGTTCATAAAAATATGCTCATGGGTTTGTAACTTTGTACAAGAGTAATAGCAATTGAAGAAATTAAAGACTTACAATATCAAAAACACGTCTCCAACAAACAGGTTGCACTGAATTTCAACACTTGGCCTTCACTCTTCTTCTTCTTTCATGCGATTTTAGAATTCAAAGATTTCAAAGTATATTTGTTGTGCAATGTTGCAGCCTCTGTCAGTCTCCACGCGTAAATTGTCTGGTTGTTACTTTATATATTTATCAAGGGACAAACCTAATGATTAAGAGTATGTGTTTTATAGGTTTAAATCCAGAAAAGGTAATAGATTCAAATTCAGAAAGAAGGATAATGTATATACATTTTTATAAACTCTAGCAGTTAAATCACTAAGAAAAAAAATACCTTCTCCCACAAACAAAAAGTCTCACAATATAGTTTCAAAAAAGTAATCTCCTAACAATGACTTCAATCATACAAAAATAATCAAACACATTAATCAAGGGAGGTGCAACTCCTCCGGTCATAGTTCCGTGTAGGGTTCTCTTCAAAAAAATCATTTAAATTGCAACGCCAATCACTCACCCTTGGCTCTTCTTCAAATAGACTAAATGAGAATGCAATCGATTTGTGCTTCAAGTTCATGGTGGGCACGTCCCGTTTCTCCAATGAATCAATGCTTTTATTTGTCTCCAATGCACAAAATCTAAATGATTAGTCGTTCATCTGCAACTATTACAGACTTGTTACGAGAAATGTGACGATGGTTTAAGTTTTCTTTATTCTTCTTTTTTTTGGATAAAACTGAATAGAAATGAGCACGGAAGGAAAACC
The DNA here is from genome assembly GCA_001517045.1 of Pseudotsuga menziesii. Lineage (NCBI taxonomy): Eukaryota > Viridiplantae > Streptophyta > Pinopsida > Pinales > Pinaceae > Pseudotsuga > Pseudotsuga menziesii. Next base: position 3,381 of record LPNX010743125.1, on the reverse strand, counting down.
GCCTTTTTCTACAGCGGTTCCCGTTTCTAAAACAAAGAAACCGTTTCTTACCGAACGAATTGTTTTTGCTCATCGTGTGGGCATTTCGCAATATATTTGAGCTATTAATGAATGGTAAGTGGCAAGTCATCTATCAAGAAAATGCAAAATTTATGGAGGATGAGTGTTGAGTTAGGAAACCTGCTGCCTGGGGCGGGGTCGCTATCGCCAGTCCGCTCCAGTGAAGGTTTATCAACTCAAATTGGGTCTCGACTCTGCATATGGTTTCACCTTTCACTAACAGAGAAGAGTGATGGAGTAGTGAGAGTGGAGATTGGTTCGAAGAAACGAGACTGCTAGCTTCCAAATTATCAATCAGGTATGAGCAAGGTAGCTTTAGCTGTTTATGATCAGTCAGCTTGATTACAGGGTCTGATATATGTGTCAAGTTTCAACTCTGTTATATGCACTCGCTCGCACCAGGTTAATCATACTCTTCTCTTCTAATCATTATATGGAAAAACTAGGGGAATGGGTCCTGAAATAATACCGAAAAACCAGGTTAATGGAATACTGAAATAATGTTGTTAGCTGTTGCCATTATATTTTTGTAATGTTTTCCCCATTTTTTTTCCTCCTCCACACGTTCATTCCCACACGAAGAGAAAGGTTAAAGTAAAGTCAAATATGTTGATCGTCAAGAGTTTAAAACATGAATTTTCTGGTCACACAATCAACTTTATTGTCATGTCATATTGACAAGTTTCATTTTCTTGGTCCAATTTCCGAAAGACTACCAACTGCCAATATATTCTTTATGTTCAGTAAGGTTTACTTTTCTGTATCTATCAATCTGCTATAGCCTTTCTTTCTTTTTTTGGCATATTTATATTTATAGATACTGTTGATAGAACTGTCCTAGCAATAGTGTTAGTCTTGACGACAGTCTCACATGCTTGGTGATAACTAGAGCTAGTAATCAGAGTTTGACCAGTAATGTGCAGTTATACCGCTAAACATGGTCCATTGCCATTGTATGTGTCATCTTGGATTTAGATGACAACTTCCCGTGAGCTTTCTTGTCTTAACGTGGATGGCAAGCCCAATAGCCAATCAATGCAGTATTGTTATGCCTTTAAGATTGCCCTTCAGTCTTCTAAAAGTCCTACTAGGATTCTCTCCCTTTGCGATTTCTCATGAGTCTTCTAAAAGTCCTACTAGGATTCTGTAAGAGACTAGAATGGATACCAACAATGACATGATGATGAATGATGTTAGGCAAACTGTCTTCTAAAAGTCCTACTAGGATTCTCTCCCTTTGGGATTTCTCATGAGTCTTTTAAAAGCCCTACTAGGATTCTCTAATAGACTAGAATGGATACCAACAATGACATGATGACATGAAAACTATATAACATAGCGTCTCAACAAAAGTATCATGTCATTTATAAGAATTGAACCTAAGTGGGGAGGATAAAAATCATTCCTCCCAACCACCCAAGCTACATCCATAGTCGAATTCGTTAGTTTTGTATTCAAAACACACAGAAGTGATCCTTAAGATTATATTTTTTCCCCGCATCATGGAAATTTTTAGTTTTGTTATTTCTCTCTCCTCGTTTCTTCTATGTGAAACTTGTAAACTTAGTTTCTCGTACCATTGTCGTTTCTGGTAACAAATCTTTTACTCATATGACTGATTGGGAGAGACACTATAGGAAGTGGAGGTGTTAAAGTAAAGGTGACGACATGGCACACATGCATAAGTAATACCTTGATGCTACTCCAAACAATTGAATGAAAGACAAATCACTACCCTATCAAAAGTAGCATGACAGAACCCTAAAGGCCAAGAGATGGAGATTTTACAGACTATTTATCACAAGGCGTTCAAATGTTTGGTCTAGGTTTATTCACTGTGATCTCCAAAGGTTGAGAAAAGCGTGGACTGAGTACATAAGTGTATTAGGATATTTTTGTTTGTTTTGGCATAAAGAATAAACATGACACTCTATATGCATAGGTGAGTCACATGTTTATTTTATGTAGAGATGAGAGACAACCTGCATATATTACCACACATAAATGCCTAGCTTCCATGGAAGGAGAATGGGGAGATCTCACTCATTAATGAAAATAGTAGCATGCAATGCAACAATGATAATACAGACAAATGCATAAATAACACACTAGTGCAAAAAATTATGACATAACAAGATCAACACAAAAATGATGAGCTATTACAAAAATACCATAGCTCCTGCAAAAATACCATGCACAACTCTTAAAGCTTCCACCTCTTTGTTCTCACGCAAATGGAGTTCTCACAAACCTAAGAACAAGGCAAGCTTTGATACCACTGTTAATCTACCCATATAGGCAACCATGGAAATTGGCTGACATAAGCCAATTACACAATATACCATGAACACAAAGATGAATTGTGCGAAATCACTATTTTCGCATTAGCCAATGTACATATAAATACAATAAGAAATGACCCTTGGTTTCATATTCCAAGGAATCTCTTGGAATCCTCTTGACTTTTCCTATTCACCTAAGACTCTTGGTTTTGATTGCATGTGAATAATGCACAATATTCCTAACCTTAAGGATTAGGTTCCCAACACTAGGCATTGTATCAAATATTTTCTAAACTTCTCAAAGAAACAAAAGATATTGGATTTATTATTATGGCATTTCTCTGCAATGATCCTAATTGTGATGAGGTTGCTTATAATGGTTGAGTGTTGCCTTCTAAATCCCGCCTCTCCTTTAGATTTGTTTCCTTCACTTTCTAGTCAAACGTTGATATTCTTTTCCAAAATAATACCATATAACGTGGCTAAGAGAAGGATTATCATAAGGGTCCGATAATTAGAGGGCTAAGTTTCATCACCACTTTTAAAATTATAGGAATAATGAGGATTCAAGCCCAAGGTTTAGGGGAACTTTTTTTTACTGCTAGATTGAAGAGATTGTGGATGTGAGGGATGAGAACATGCCCTCCAATTTTCAATATTTTTGCTTGGTATCCTTCAATGTCCTTATATTTTCCATTTGCTAGGCATTTAATCTCAAAATTTATGTCTTCTTTAAAGAAAAAATCTTCTTCCATTCTAAGGAGGGTTTGAATGTTATCCATGACATCTAAGGATTCATAAAACTTCTTAAGATAGGAATTCTAGTCCTTCAATACAATCATTTTAATTTCTTTAGTTTGGAAAGTTAGAATTTTCCTCAAGAATTTATTAGGTGCCATCTATGAGAAGTGTAAAATCTTTTCCTACTTTTTATTTATATATAATGGGTCAGTGCAAGAAGATGATGGACCTTTTTGGCGCGTTAGATGCAATAGAAACCTGAAAAATCAGGCATCCCTCAACTTACTTGGATTTTTTG
>LPNX010743069.1:1341673-1381166 GCA_001517045.1 Pseudotsuga menziesii | reverse complement strand
AGACAAGAAGGTGGTTGACACATGGCACTTTCCCAATGGCTCCCATGGTTAGACAATCCCCCCCCCTTATCCTTAGGAAAATCATGCCCTTTTCATTTTAACGTTGCACCGTCATAGTTGGTTGTAAGTTCATTTTAATTGATGTGCGTATTTACATGATGCCAAACTATAATGTGTCGGATAGCATGATATACCATCGGCAACTATCCCTATTGCCGAAACATACACAACCAAATCGATGGTGGGGATTTTTCATTTAGCTCCTCACCACAATTAATTACATTATATAAATCATGCAAACGGGGTCAAAACTGGGGTGTTACATTCCCCTCCCCCTTGGAATAACACCGTCCTCGGTGTTCCAATACATAGGAATACATATACAATTTGCACATCCAAATTTTCAAAATTTTCCAGGTCTGTCCCACGTTGAATTATTCACTTTGAACATTCAAGACCAAGCCCCTCGGCTTCCATGAACTTCTCCCACTGGTTCTCAACTTTTAGCTTATCCCGAAGTCTAGGAACTTTGCAGCTATTTCCCTCTTCATGTTCCCTCATTGGGCAGTCCCAACGTAAATGATGTCTTCCGCATTCCCAGCATTTCACTAGATGCTTCATCTTTACCTGCTCAATTTACTTTGAGTCTTCATTCCTGGACCATTTCTTAATGGGTCACTTGAACGAATTTCCCATCACTGATCCACCTTCCTTTCCCTTGTCGATTTCTCCCAGAAGGATTTTCACCTCCCTTTGCAAACCAATAGACTCTTGCAAAATCTGGTGGTTCATTTCATTCTGCCTTTTCTGTATCTTGAGCATCTCCCCAAGATTTTCTTGGGTCTTGGCAATCATTTGAAGGAGACTTCCAGCCATGTCTAGCAACTTTTGATCTGCTGCCATGATCAATGTGCACCACCGGGTTTCACTTTTCTCACCTGTGAAATGCACCATTGAAATTCTTATCAGGCCAAGCATAATATAGACATTAAAATCAGTCAGTTAATTTCCCAATTGGCATGATAGTCCAAGTCTTATCAAGGAGACTTTCATATTTTTCATGCCTTCCCAACAGGCACATGAGCTCATCCATGTCCATTCTTGGGCAGGGAGTTAACCATTCCAGCATTCACAAATTACTTTAAGCAAATACACACATTCCATTTTCAGTCATACATGCATTCAACAATCTTTTGTTTTCACAATGCATATATATATATAATTAAAAGGGCAAGAGAGAGAAACAAGAGTTTTTCCCCTCTTTGTTTTGTTCCATCTTGGAACCCACACCACTGTTGTGGCTTTTCATGCTCTCAGCCTTTTTCACTTCACCGTGAATGCTGGACCAACCCTTACTGGCCATGACACTTAGTGTCTATGGTCTGTTCCAGACCTCTCAACCATGGAGTCTCTCCACATGGTTTGTCTACAACTCTTGGCTACTAGGACCTTCACAGTCCCACTAGCACCTTCTTCATTATTGCTCATTTTGAGCTCTTTAGGACAGTCACATGTCCACATGCATCTCCAAGATGCCCTCATAGTCCTCGCTCGCATCGATACCTATATTCAAACATCGAATGGATTCACATGTTTAGTTTATTCTCATCGGTTTTATATCTAGAACAAGAGCTTAAAACATCATAACCAAATCATATACACATGTACACTCATAAGGAAAATAACCCAATACTTATCTGTATTGTGCATTTCCTCATTGGTTCATAGGATCCTACTTCGCTTTGCAAGCCTTGGGATCACCTATGGACTTGGATGTTAGGTCAGCACACAGGCTGCTCCACAACATCAAATAATTAATATCCAGCCAGTACACCCTCATGTCAACTGGGCTTGGAACTTTACCACAACCATTTCCAGGTCCAGGATCTACTATGGATCCCAAGGCATATAACATCCCAACATACACTTAGACCAACATACACTTATATCAACAATACACTTATACCAACATACACTTATATCAACAATAATGCACACTTATATCAACAATAACCCTTACTCTGCAACCCCTCACAACAACCGTTTGCCTTTTCTCTTTAGGGTGCAACACCCAACTGCTTCTATTTAGCCTGTTAACACAAGCAATATAAGCAAACTCATCAGTGTTATTGCTCTAAAACTGTAATCATATTTCATATCATTCACTATCAAGTATTGAGACACTAGGAGTGTGTCCACTCCCTAGGGTGTAATCAATATTGAAAACCCTTTCATGACTCGACATCGAAAAAGTGTGCACCCTTTCCCGGTGTGTGCCATGTAGGCCCTATTCATACTCAAGCAGTCGGTCATCATGGAAATAAAGTCAAAACATGTTCTGCATATGGAATTTTAATAATTTGACATGCATATTCTTAGCAAGGGTCACAGAACACTTATCCATTTGCCGACACAGTATTCCTTCGTTAAGGAGGAATGGGGCTCCCTTCTCTAAGTTGACAGTCCCTCAATTAGCCATCCCAACTCCTTTTTACCTTTCATATCCACACATGTCTTACCGACATAATCTATACCATCTCACTCATGTTGCTTACTAAACATGTAGTGCATATGAGACATTTCCAAAATGTCCAATGGAGTTTCACCCAAAACCCATTTCCAAGATAAGGGAAAACCTTCCCATGAAGTTTGGCTCCTGCAAACCATCACACATGATCTTCCTGCAGTGTGTACCCCTGGCACATTCATCAAATTTCCAAACAGTCAATCATTATCTAATAATACAATCCAAATTGATTGTTCCATAACCAAGAAATGACATTAGTAATCAAATTCAATAGGAATTTGCAATTCTGTCTACTACAGAAATTAGTTTGCTTGGCAACGAGGTGTGTCTCTTGTAAGAAGCACCACTATGCCCATTATAATTTTATGCTTACTAGCATAATATGAATACCCACTTACAATGCGTCCTCTTGACACAATCTTATGCAAGCCAATAGTGATTAGTAGTTATTAGCAATTCCTTAAATCTGAAATTCACAACTCAAGTTTAACAACCCATTATGCATACCAACTATTTTCACAGCCATGAGACTCTTCTCATAAGGTTTGGCTCTTTCACATGGTAGATTCCGGCATTTTTCATGGTCTTACTCTCATTTCCATCCTCTAAGTAATCTACTTAAAACCTGAGCTTCAATCAACCAAACACTTGGTAAGTCTGGGTGCATATAACCTTCTCATTGTTGCAACCATCACTGAAGCATTTTCAGAATTAATAAAATTCAAATACTTCCAGCTGTTAATCACATCAATATTACCATAACTCATTTACTTCATGCAATCATTATCATACTAACATTTGCAAGGTATAGTCACATCATTCATGCAATTAAATGAAATGTTTAGATACTCCTTACTTCACAAGCGTATCATTTGTACCACCTTGCTCTTCCATAAAGCATTCCCAGCAGCCAATTGATCATGACTATCCTCTCTATGCACTTACTATCCTGCATTCATAACATCCTTTGAAATGGTTCCTGAATTGTCATCAATTCATCATTTCAACCATTAGTTATTCATAATATCACATGCACTCATCTCAATGCATTCATGCAATGCATCTCAACATTTGCACATGTACTTATGCAATCAGTCACTCACACCCTTCATATGCATCCATTCAATGCATGACTACAAGATTCATAAAATATTTTTAATGCACATCCATTCAATGCTACCTGGCATTGATTCAGGAATACTATGCATTCAACATACCATGCATGGCCTAACCATGACTACTTGATATAGGATGCATTACTACAATCAGTCCATCAGTACTTACTTTCTTTGGGATACTAAGCTCAATCAACATATACAAGCATGACACCTTTCTATATTCAAATATCCACATGGTATGAGGTCTCTTACCTTTACCACTCCTTGGAATTTTTCATAATTAAACCATTACCTGCATGGATCCTACTTACACCTTCAACACTACCATTTTAGTCGGTATCTTGCAGAGGATTGTGGAATTCGCTCTCCATCTTCCTGATCATGGATCTGTTGCCTTATCCCTTTTTTTTATAAGGTTGATGGTCACATACAGCGACATCATCAACATATTTAGCCACACTCCTGTGTCGTTGGTTTTTCCACCAATACAATATTTACCATTAGTGGTTCATTGTAAATGTATAATTCTCACCACTTTTACCAATATGTAATATCCTATGCATGTAATACATATCCCCATGCATTTTCAGCATCCCCATGCCATAATATTTATGTACACCAAGCTTATAAAATATAAATATAGTTAGCAAGATAGGGGTTAAGGAATTTTCCCTTTCAAATCCCTCATCCTTGCATGGAATTCCTCTTCCACATAATAGCTGGTTCGTCTTCCTAGTCTTTGCTACTTCTAGGCATGCAATTCTCGGAGTTGTCCATATTGACAGCAACATTGTTTGTCAAAACAACCACTAGTAATTTTCTGCTCCTCATTCAAACTCTGGTGGTTCTCCACTGTTCTCTGCTGGATACGCTTTCCAATGCCTATCTCCATGCTCCATTCTGATTTTGGGTGTGAAAATCACACTACTTCTAAAATGACGATTTTCACCAAATGTCTGCATTTTTACACACAACTGTATTTTGGTCTGGGTGCCAACTTTAGCCACCTGTAGGAGCAAGTCTAGGAATATTCAGGAAAACTTTTCTATCAGGCGAAGTCGGTGCATACAACGAGGAACACTCATTAACTTGTGGATCTCATTTCCGATGCACCATTCATCTTTTATGAATTCTGGGTTTGACTAATTTGCCCAAAACATAGAATTTTATTTTCACAAGAACGACTATCTCAGGGGACGACGAGGGTCAAGGGGCTTGCCCCCTTGTCACTGCCCTTGTTTTTTTTTCTTTTTTTTTTTGTAAATCTTTGATTTTCGTAGAATCTAGCGCATAAGATCGCTTCCATTTTTCTCCTTTTCAGCCCTGTAAATCTACTGAAAATCCCACTGAAAAAAAAAACTGCAAAAAATCCACTGAGAAATCCCACCTAAAAACTCAAAATTTTCTTTTGTTAAATCGTGTCTCTTCCCAACTAATCTTCTGATGTATCGGGTCGCTAGTTGACTAAGCTCCCGACACTTCGGCGGTCTGATTTTCATCTTTCATCCGATGCTCATTGGCAGTCCAATCAACCAAATTTTTTCGACGTTTTTTGGTCGATCCTCCTCTAGCTTTCAACGTATCAACGGATCGATCCTCTAATTTTATCCGACGTGTCGGTGGTCCAATCCTCTAAATTTTTCCGACATTTTTTGTAGTTAGAAAAATTTTCGAAAATTTTTCTTCTTTCTTTCGCTACCTCATCGGATGCTCAATCATTTAACTTTTTTCGACGCTTCCAGCTCTTCAGAAAAAGTTCTCCCTTCTTCCGTCGCTACATCGGCTGCTCAATCAACTAAATTTTCCAAACATTTCGACAGTCTTCAGGAGATCCCTGCCGACACTTCGACTCCATCAACCCTTTCTCTGCCGGCGGCATCGGAATTCCTTCCATCTAAATGTGTCGACGCTTCAGCAGTCTTCAGCTGAATCCTTCCAATGATCTCAACTCTTAGAAAATTTTTGAATTTTCACCCACGTCGGCTCAATCATGTACTGTCTTCCACTACCGTTGCGGCTCAAACCTGCCAACCCAGCCGACATATCGGCGCCTTCAACATCTTTCTTCCGCCGCCGTTGTGGCGCCTTCTTGCTTTTCCATCCGCTTCGTCGGCTCAGACTTCCTCTATCTCTCGCCACCACCAGGGTATGTATCAGAGGGTATTCCAACTAAGTCTTTTGACGATCCAACGGTATTGACACGTAGAAAATTTTCTTGAAAATTCCTTCCGACCGTCTCTGATTGGGTGGACTTCTGCCTAGGCTATCCGATGCATTGGAGGATCTTTCGGCTAAGTCTTCTGACGTATTGGGTGAGCTTTAGCTTAAGTTGTCCAATCATTTCACACTTCGGAAAATTTCTGAAATTTTCCTGTCATCTTCTCTGATTTCTCATTTCTCTTCTACTAGGCAGAGGGCAACCCACCTCTGTCGTTGATTCTCACGGCCCATGGAGGCCCATGTTGCAAAATGAGCTCTGATACCACTCTGTAATGTCCCTGACCCTCCGACCAGGCAAGAGGATGCTACTAAACACCAAACATCTGGGAAACTAGCCCCATAAAGTTTTTTTACAACTAAAAACTGACAAACTGAAATGCTTTGAAGTAAAACATGCAAAGATGCATAATTATTAAGCACACAGTGGAAGAAAAACCATACATTCAAGCATTCAACATGTTCATCATTTTCCATGAAACAATAGATATAATTCCAGAGATGAGATAGCCATGAGTACTTATATTTTAATGAAGAACTCGCCCCGCAACTAGCTATGTCGTTGCAACATTCCACCCAACCATAGGCTAGCATGCTCATCAATCTCTCAGCAACACTGCCACCCCCGAGCTGGGAATGATTCCTCAAGGAATAAGGGTCAATGCAGGCTTACACATAGCCAAGGTTTTCCAATCAACCAAACCCACACAGTACGGTTTTACTAGGTCGTCAAGGAGCTAGGAAAGGCTAAATGCTAAGCTGGTGGCCTCAACACCAGTCTTCTCAAGCATACCCGGCCTCTAATCCTACTCTCAACAGTCCAAAGCCTCAACCACTGCATACCGCAGCAAAACAACCCATTCACAGCTCCATGAAGAAGGCAAAGAAAAACGAGTGACAATCCCAAACAAAAGGTGAAGCACAGTTCAGGTCCACAAGACAACTCAAGGTTGTTCTTGGCCCTAGTGTGGCCAAAACAACTCCACAGCAACCCAAAACCAAGGTACATCAATAGCTACAAACTTATAATGAAACGATGGCAACATTACGCAGTCCGCAATTGGGAAAGAAACCAAACTCCCGGCATGGACAGAGGAAAACTCAGCTAACGGATGTGGAAATCAACAGCCAACCAACATCCACGAGCCCACAGCACACACCATCCCCAATGTGATGGCTGGAGAACTTACATAGGCAGAAAAGGGGAAAGAACAAACTCTCAACCTGTGTGCAAGGGGAAAAGACACAGTCCAAAACTGGAAGAAGGAAACACACACACAGCAAAAATCATGCCCTTGAGGCTGCTCTTCTAGCTTGCTGCATGCACAAAACCAAAGGAGAACCTCGACCGGTGCGCGAGGAAAAATGATGGGAAAACTGTGTGTGAGGAAAACAGAATGTCTCTCTGTGTGAGGATGGAATTTCCCAGACCAAAATCATGAAGGTGAAGACCAAGCCAACTACCTGCGTGAGGGAAACGATGGCTTCTGCCGTTGGGTATACGTACCGTCAAAGCTGATAGTAGCCTGCCATACTAACGCCCCCGCCATGCCCATGTAAACAACTTGGTGGCTGAAAGAGACAAGAAGGTGGTTGACACATGGCACTTTCCCAATGGCTCCCATGGTTAGACAATTCCCCCCCCCCCCCCTTATCCTTAGGCAAATCATGCCCTTTTCATTTTAACGTTGCACCGTCATAGCTAGTTGTAGGTTTATTTTAATTGATGTGCGTATTTACATGATTCCAAACTATAATGTGCTGAATAGCACGATATACCATCGGCAACTATCCCTATTGCCGAAACATACACAATCAAATCGATGGTGGGGCTTTTTCCTTTAGCTCCTCACCATGATTAATTACATTATATACATCATGCAAACGGGGTCAAAACCGGGGTGTTACAGGGATGGGGAATGGGCTCGAAAGAGCCTATTCGAAGAAAATTTTTATTATCAGTTGTTACAATATCAGTGAACTGATATGATTCCTCCTAGTTCTTATACAGGATGAAACCAAGGCCTTACAAAGTGCCAAAATTAAAAATTAGAGTCAAAAGGGAGACCCCTGGGGAGATTCGGATGGCCCAAAAGCCACTTTCGAACATTAGCTTCTCCTATTTCTATTATACCTACTAAAAATAGTGAGCTTATTAGAATGAAATATTCCCAAAATCACTTTTAAAGTACCTTTGGGTCAGCCTGCTTTAAACCCAAAAAAAACTAAGTTAAAACTAGTTAAAACGGTAAAAAGGGAACCAAGGAAAGAAAGCTTTCCTTGGGATCTTGGCTTGCGATTTGGGAAGCCAATGAAATATGCACTAATTTCTGGATTTTATCTTTTAAAACATAAACATAGATCTAATGCATGCAAACTATGGATTCTCTTTAAATTTCCATGCAAAACAGACGATTTCCCTAAATCAAGATCTAGAATGCTTATACAACTTTTTAGGAATGAGAACTAGATTATGAGCTTTGAGACAATAGATCTATGTTTAAGTTTTACTTTAAAATAGTAGATCTGAATAATATCAAAGCTTGTAAACAAAGTAACTAGGTAAAATTTTTATTTTTAGAAGGAGGAAGAGAGAGAAAGAGTGCTGGAAGCCTGGGAATGTTGGGCTTTGGGGTATGCTTTGGTGGAATACTGAGGGACTATGTCCTCCAAGATATCCCAAAGACAAGGAAGATGCAAAATATCTCAACCCATTCTACAACTGAGATCACCTGCAACTCATAAATCCTTGCACAAACAGATGGTTAAATCATGGGTGTTGCTGGAAAAAGAAAATTGGAAAGCATGCAATTAAACTTAAAATACATGCAACTGCAAGAGATCTGAAACAAGCGAACAGTAAGAGCATAAATCAAACTAGAATAATATATTACCCCAATAGGAGGGAGCTACATCCTTCGGGGCCAACAATTAACCAGCAAAAAACAAAGATCAATAATACAGATTATACCTCATAAGCACTTGACAATCACCATCCACACATGAAAAGCATTATACCATAGATCTTGCCCCCAAAGCTTCTTTATTCCAAAACAGTACACAATACAATAGAAACAACACCTCAATCCAGTTCTAACAAGATTGGAAGAGGAAAACTGAGCTTTATTTATAGCAAAAACAGGAAATCTAGCCCAGGGGGGCACAATTCCCAGGGAGAGAGAGACTGCAGCTACATGTGGAGTGAATCTGAGCTTGATCTAAGTCTAACTGAGCCTGATCTGAGTCTCACTAAGTGTAACTATTAGTCGGAGAGCTGATCAGACTGACACCTCAACTGCTAACTAAAGCATCCACCAAAACTCATCCAAATGGGCCCATACGTGTGGAGGAAAGAGAGAGGGCACAATTCCCAAGATTGCATGCAGTAATGCACTCCCTGTTCAGCCCATATCACCTCCTTATGTCAAGGGATGGTCAGATCCAGTCAATCCTAAGCTCATGAGACTGATTTCAATCAAATCGAAGCAAATCCCAATGATTTAGGATTTTGAATTTTCTCCATTATTTAATTAATTTATTAATTAAAATAATCAATATTTGATTTTTAGGGATTTTTTACCTGAGTGATGGACAAATCACTCAAAACTTAGAAAAAGTGGGTCTATGGGTTTACATGGTGCTCTGATTTTGAAAATGAGCACCCCCATTACTGAAACTGATTTTCGAGCCCACCTTTATTACAAAACCAATTTTTCCATTTTGACTATTAAAAAATAGCCTAAGTTTTGGAAAAATTAAAACTTAAAAAAAACTTGAAAAATTAAAAGAAAATAAAAACTAGGGGGACTTAGACATGTTCATATGACTCGACCATGATGCCTAGCATGTTTATACATTGACACATAGACTCTAATAACCTCAATAGGCCTAAATGCCAAGCCGACCACCCCAACTTTGGAGGTATTGAGTGAAAAACTCAGAAATTATCAATCGTTCATTCAACAACCAATAATAACCAAGGGAAAAAACACCCTGGGCTGATAGGATTGAAAAATAAATTCTAAGAGACCGAGTCTTTTACAGACACTATTATGCTAGAACATTTTATTACAACTCCCCTATGGGGTATAAACATGTGATATAGTACAACAAGCACTTCCGAAGATATTTTGAAGTCCGAACAAATCATCTTTGTTTGATTCACCAGGCTCACTTGATAAAAAACCACTAAGTACAACTTAGGTGGTAACATCTGGCTCCATCTAGGGACACATGCTCTGAATAATCTTCTGATCAAAGAAGAGGATGTGAGAACTTCAGAATCTCTGGGTCCTGCATAGCAATTAAAGCTTGTCAATAACATGTATATAAAAGAAATCAATTGTAAAAGAAGATTTATGTATAGAAATAGTCTATGATGTACTAAAATGCAATATTTTACAAAACTAATATACAAAAGAAAAATTCAAGGTTAGTATCATGGTACAAAACATCAATAATACAACAATATGATACATGAAATTTAAAAATACATGGAGGGCAAGGTTTAGAAATTGGCCTTGAAAACACCAATGCCAATAAAGGCATCAAACCATCTCGGTGAAGAACATATTGAGGAGAAAACCATTCACTGGTAGGCTTAACATTTATCCTTCTAGGTCATTTAGATAGAAAGAATTTGTTCCTACTACTTCATCGATGATATATGGTCCCAGCCATAAGCTGTCAAACTTTATGTGTTTCCCAGGTTTCTCCCGTTGTTTGTCCCAACGCAAGATTGTGTCACCTACTTGAAAGGATCCAGGCTAGGTAGATATATCAAAGGTTCTCTTGACTTTGTTTGAATTTCTGATACTTTGGTCAAGGGAGTTTCATCTACTCTCATCTAACTCGATCAACTGGTTGATTCTATTCTGAGTTGAAGTTCTGGAGAAGCTTATACACTGTAAGCTTTAAATGGACAGGTAAGGTGACATCTAGGCCATTTTTACGGAGAAAATTTCCGATGGCTTGGGGTGTACCACAACAGACAGAGTAACCGCAGAAATCAATCACTTCCCAATATGCAAGCGAAATAACAAATCTAACACTGAAGGATCTCAAGACACACCTTATTCCAGACGGTTGATGTAGATCCCCATTGAGCTTTTTCCAATCCCACTTGTGTTAACAATTTTCTCTCTCAACAACAGCAAACAAGACAAGCATGCTATATAATGGTGTTAGACCTACTCTAACATATATAATCAATAATGTATAAGCAATTAAAAGCATCCATGGATTCAATATTCATTTAAATGCACATCATTGGACAGGAAAAGATATTTCTATTAATATAAATCAGAGATTACATGAATGACAACCTCTTTCGGCACGTCTGTGAACCATAAAAACTGAGTCCTCCACCTATGTCTCCACCACCTCAATCCTCCATCTCTTGATAGCAAGCTCACAAGTAAAGGCAGGCTTGGGAAGAACACCAAGTGCTCCAAGGGACAAAGGGATGAATACACAAGTATAAGCAAGCTAAGGCAACAATGGACTATAGTTTTCTTTCTCTTCAATTCCTCTCCTTCAATGTATCCAAAGGATTTCTTATATAGTGCTTCATTGGGGTAGTGGAAGGTCAAATCCGAGTGATCTTGAGGCATATGGAAGGCTAGGAGACAAGTGACTTGGATCCACATCAAGGAAAACTCCAAAAATATTTGGCCCTTTGCACACATCCCGATGTACACAGGTTTAATGGTTATATCCGCGTGTATATGCGAGAAAGGGTTTAAAAGTAACATACAGCAAATAATGAGTGTTTTTAGGGATGATCTTGGAAACATAAAAGGTACAAAAATGGTCCATGGGGTCCAAAGAGTCTGCAGAGGGATAGGGAAGGCCATAAATGTGTGATCTACCATGTGTGGTAAAATCAGCTGTAACAGATGCCCCCTAATGTGTGAGGTCAGAGAGGTGATACGATGGCCGAAATACATTATAAGTCCATCCCATAAGTGAAGTGATGAAGAACCAGGTGGAAGAAATAGCCATCCAATAGTATAGTAAAAATATCTTTGCATATGACTGCAAATACATACAGCAGTCCCGGATACATAAGAGTGCAATGGACATGAATAGGCATGATATAAAATATGACATGTGTGGTCATCGCCACGTACAATATAGATAGATCAGAATCTCCATGATGAAGATATACAAAGGACCAAGATCTCCATGAAAGCTCAAGATATCTAACATACACTGGAATCAAGTCACGAGAGCTGAAATCTCATGAACACTGGCACGATCAAGGAGTTAGTATATCAGAAATGCCACCAATTTGGAAAGTGTTCTCCACAACCCGCTACAAGTACATGTCCTACTATGTGAATAGAGGTGTCGAGGTCAAACATAGTAGTCCATCGTCTGATTACCGGTCATTGATATATACTGTTAACAGACGCGAGATCACCCATCAATAATGAAAATGGGAATCAAGGTACTATAGTGCAATCTAACAAGTGTGAATAAATGTGTTGAGGTCGAACTCTTGAAAGAATCCATCGATCAGGGGACATTGATGTATTCCCAAAACTGTCGATGGAAAGAGAACCTACCACTAATGACTATAAGTCTCAAGGCACTCAAATGACTCTAGACTCCTATCCTAGAATAAATGATCTGAAGTCGATGGGATGGAATCCGCCGGAAGGAGGGCGTTAAGGCATCCCCCATCATCCAACAAAAAGTACTCAACAAAGCTGTATAATGTGGAAGGATTCGATCATAATGTGCTCGAACCAGTACCAGTACCGGGAATGGCTGACATGCAAAGTCAAGAAAACTGAGGAATGGCCAACTCAGGTTTCAAATTCCTTTGAACAAGAGCATAAAGGAGAATGTTGACTGAATGTAGGAAACATAGACTCAATATACAAATCTAGGACATCTCTTCGATACAGGAGGCATCGACAGAGTCTCCATAGGGACTCAAAGCTTAACCAGTCAATGGAGATAAAATTAGACAAACAAGTACAGCTCCTAAATCCAAACTATTAACACAACCAATGATGTGATATGCAGTGCACTATTTGAAGGTGACACGACTCGACTGCTACCAAAGATAACATCTTTTCCTGTCTAGCTTTTTGGTTTTTTTTTTTTTTTGGACTTTTTCATATATTTTGAAAATCTTGAAAAAGAATAAAAGTGCTTTATAGTTACAAATCTAGGAGGAGAGAAGTGTCAAGGGGCAAACAAACTAGTTCCAAGAAGTGGAACATACCTATGCTCAATGCAAGGAAACATGTGTAGGATAACGACACTCGGGGGAAAGTCCCCTCCCAATAAAAAATGGGGAATCAAGTTGCAAAAGATATATAAAATGGATTTGCTTGGCTGGACATGAGATGAGCTCGAGCTATACGGCTGATAACCAAAGTCAGGGAAGCCGGCATAAGGCTCAATAAGGCAAGAAAAATTCATGATAATGCAATTACAACTTGACATAAGGGAGTCCTTGGGAAAAGGCCAGCAAAACAATCAGGAGGAGTATGAAGCTCTTGCACAAAGTCATGGCAATACTATACAAAGGACTCCCACACCCTAAAGGAAAAATGTCGGCATGGGAACCAAATGAAAAACAAGAGCTAACTAGGGTACCCATGTATGGTCAAGCTCTACCATTCACATCATGTCACTTCTAAAAGCAACAAGAAGGTTTTATGACAAGATAGAATGGGTTTGTACCTAAGGTTAGAATAAAATGGTCATAAGGTCATGCAAAGTGCCAACGGATGTGAAACCTAACCTATATGCTAGTTTAGACATAATACCTAAAATAGGCATGAATGGGTCAAAACCACAGTCAAACTGCGCTGAAAACGGACTCCTACATCATCAAATTAGTTCAAACGGTCCAAAATGGTCAAAAATGGTCAAAAACTATAGAAAGTGGGTAAAAATTTTCAAAAAATTTCTATAAATAGTAAAAAATTTAAAATTTCCATACCATTTGAAATTTTTACCCAACATAGCGCATTTGAGCTCAGAATTTTGACATGAATTACGGGAGCATCATCCAACGAAATCCGACCCTGTTTGATCCAAGTAACTTCTCATGTCCTCCCCTTCCCATTTCATGTAAAAATTTTAAGTTTTCATGGTCCAATCAATTTTTTAGGCCATCCATAGTTGTGCGTTTCGTCCCACACGGAAATCAAGGTTTTTTCCATGTATAGGGATCGCCATATGCAAAAAAAACACCCAAACCCACGTACATACGTGGCTGAACAATCATGTATGAGGCCACAAATAAGGTTTTCAAAGGAAAATGCTAATCAAAACTCTGGTTTCTTATGCAGGATGGTGTTAGAGTGGAGGGAAAGAGAACATGGTGATGTGGAGGAGGCAGTGCAAGGTTATCTTATGGCCCAACAAGCATTATGGGCATGTGGTTTGTATAAGTTTTGGTGTCTTGGTAGCCTGAGGGTCAAACCAAGACTACTCTAGCTGCTAGTGGATTACTGGGATCCAGACTCTAATATTTTTCATATTTACAGGATGTCACTCAGCATTGAGGTTGAGGACATATACTTTATCACTAGTTTATCCCAATGAGGAGAGGTGATAAATCTCCGATCTCGTGGTCCAAGAGGTGGATTGACTATTTATGAGTACATAGCTGTGTACTGCTTTCCGAACACGGAAAAGGTTGGGAGTCAAATCCCGACAAACTCTATCCAGGTTCTGGGACTGAAGGCCATACTATTGGCATTATGCAGGATAGCTAGATTAGCTTCACTCCACCATGCCTCTCAGCCACTGATGTTCTATGCGGTGGAGTGTATGAGACCCACAGTGTATGACTGGAGCACGACGGTGTTGAGCAACATGAAACAACAGCTCAGTGACTACAAAATAGGCAGGGTGAAGAACTTCAGTTTCGGTAGTATACTGAGCATGTTCTTCTTTGAGTGGGTACCAAGGCTAAGCCCTAGAGTGGAAATTCCTCCACACGGAGTTCGAGATCTAGCCCAACGACATTGGCAAAATGTTATGCGTAGACTGGGTGGAGGTAGGGTGGCTAACCCCTACCCAGCAGACTTATTTTCCATGGTGGCGGAGGCAGATCATCGCCATAAATGACTACCCTTATGCAAGGATAGACTTCCGTGGAGATTTAGACATGCCCCTACCACTAGGAGTGGCATATGGTGACATAGGTAATGAATCCCAAACCCACTTTTTAATTTTTTTGAATTATTCATTTTCTTTTTTGTGTGTGTGTTTTTTGATATATTGACTCAAAAGACATGTTTTTGGTGTGACGACACATAGTGAAAATCTGTCATGTGTATGCATATGTAGGACTACGATGACCGGATGGTTTCCCTCGTCATCGACGGAGGGGAAGAGGAGATGATATCATGGTTGTGGATGTGGAGCAGATGCTCCAAAGCATTCACATGAACTTTGTATGCTTGACGCACAGGGTACCCATGGCGCAAGTCGAGGACTTGCCTAAGGCTATGCAGCGCCAGGTGGTTGGTGTACCACAAGCATGAGTTCAATTATTCCAATGGCTGACTAGAGCCGTAGTGTGCTACCATGATCAGAACCCCCCTCCTCCTTAGGCTTAGATACCTGAGAATATTCCTTTTTGTACAACTATGTATTATGTTTTGGTGGCTTGGAAGCCCCAATTTTGTATTATGACACTTATGTATTATGGCGTCACTTTTTGGATATTAATGAAATTTTTTTATGATGATAGATTTTATTTATTTACATGTGTGCAAAAATATATGTTTGTGAGATGTTCATGGTCTATGAAACAAATACCAATATAACACATAGTTAGCATATGAATCAGCAACTTGATTAAAATTTCTTGGAACATGACTGTATGTTATATTTTCAAATTTCCATTCTAGCGATCTAACCCTTAAGAATCTTCGTAATAATGTTAGATCTCTAATGTGATACAAGACATTAATCTATGAAACCACTAGCTACAAGTCAAGATGTACCTCAAGAGAATGAATGCCATGTGAAATAGCATCATGTAATAACTCAATGATGGCACTATATTCAGCAACATTGTTTGAAGAAGGTCGTAAACATACACCTCCTGAAGACAATACCTGACCCATACGAGTATAAATCACCCAAGCAGTCGAGGCTGAATTTTGAGTGTGGTGGCTAGCACCGTCAGTGAATCCTATATGCACGAAAGACTCCATCGACATCTGCCATAAGAAGCGAAAGCTAATCAATCAAACCCGATCACCATAAGAAAACCTAACTATGCAATGCAAGCTATACAATAATATACAAAAATTATCCTTGGTTGAAGATCATGCATAGTGTTTTTTAAGATAGAGCCCATTTCTAGGCTCCGCCAAGGCTGTCCCTTCATAATACACTAGCTCATAGGAGCCCTTCTCTAACACATACGACCACGTAAGGACCATGCCACATGGGATTAAACTTCCCTGCCCCCAAGGGTTTTTTAGCTTAATCCCACAAACGGACCAAATCACCTACACTAAAATTCCTCGGATAGACAGACTTATGATATGGGACCTTGACGCAACGCTTATTTACTTCTAGAGCCACTAAGGCATCTTGGCACTGCTCATCAAGCTTCTCTAAGTGGACCAAACATTCTTCCAATGTGGAAGTGTCTGGTAAAAGCTCTATAGCTAGCTTTAGAGAAGGGATTTCGCATTCAACAAGCAAGACAGACTCCACCCCATGTACAAGCTGATATGGAGAGAAACTGGTGGTAGTCTTATCTGTGGTTCTATAGGCCCACAAAGCAGGATATAACATGATATTCTAATTCATCTTGATTTGTGAGATGGTTCATTAGAGAATGGACTTAAGTGATTTATTCACTGCTTCAACCTATCCATTCGCCTAAGGGTAATAAGAAGAAAAGTGCTCCTGCTTATACCCTAAATTTAAAGCCAACCCTTCCATCATTTTATTCTAAAAGTGCCTATCATGGTCAGTGACAAGCTCTTTCAGAATGTCGAACGGAGTAATAATTTGGTTGAAAACGAAATGTGCGGCTGTCTCACCGTCGGATTTAACCGTGGGCATAGCCTCTGCCCATTTCGTGAAATAATTGATAGCCATTATAATATGGTGATGCCCCATAGTCAAAGCTGGGTTGCAATCCATAAAGTAAAGCCCCCACTTGGTGAAGGGACTAACGGTGACAATAGGATGTAATGGGGTTGTATGCGAGCACATATTGCATGCAAACACTTGGAAAGGGTGACACTTCTTGACTGCATTAACACAATCTTTAAATATCGACGACCAAAAATATCATGCTCTCCAAATTTTTTGGGCTGTAGAAAGCCTAGATAAATGACCACCACACGCCCCTCCATGGCAATCATTCATCACAACCTCGGCCTCTTCATGGGTTAAACAACGATGCAAAATGGAATCTACCCCATGGTGGTACAAAGTGTTATCCACTATAAGGCAGTTCTTAGCTACATGATGTAATCATTGTCTCTCATCCCGTGAAAGGTGAGTAGGGACCTTCAATGTTTACAAATATACAGTGATATCCCTGTACCACAGGTCCAAAGTTGAGATAAGGAAAATTTGCTCATTGAAAAATGTATCTTCATAAACCTCTTCCTCCTCCAAACTTATAAAATCATATATGAGCTCCGCAAAGATCAACGATTTCTTTGATTTCTCCGAAACGAATTCAAGATTGAACTTTTGCAAAATAACAATCCATTTATTGTATTTTCCCGCAACCATCCTTCTATTGAGGACGAACTGAAATAGATTGATATGAGCTACAACCAAGGTTTGGTGAAGGAGAATGCAATGTCTCAATCTATGAACCGCATGAACGGTGGCCAATGCAAGCTTCTCCACACGGGAATAACGGATTTCAGCATCAATAAGGTTTCGGCTCAAATAATATATGACATGCTTGTGGAGCTCCTCATCCTCCTGAACCAAAACCATACCAACCGTCTCCATAGACGCGGCCACATAAATCAAGAAATCATGGCTATAGTCAGGTGGACTAAGCATGGGGGCCGATGCTAAGGATTGCTTAAGAGAATCAAAGGACTCTTGGGATCGCGCATCCTAGTAAAAATGAGTGTCCTTCTTTAAAAGATGCATAAATCCTTTATTCAAGTTGGAAAAGTTAACTACGAATCTCCGCAATAAATTTTCCATGCCTTGCAAACACTGAAGGTGTCTAATATTGTGCGGGGAAGACAATTGAAGTATTTCCTCAACCATTAAGGAATTGACTCTTATACCATCCTTGGATATGATGAACCCTAGCAAGTGACCAACATACATCCAAAAGATGCACTTACGAAGATTTAAACACACTTGGTAATGGCGGCATCTTTCGAACACTAACCTCAAATGGTATGGATGACACACTCTCAAACGAGAATGAGCAGTAAGGTCATCCAAATACACTTCGATAATCATTTTGAGATCATGAAAAATTAAGGTTATAGCCCGCTGAAATGTAGCTCTGGCGTTTTTAAGGCTGAAAGGCATCTTTCGATATGCAAAAGTACCCCAAGGACAAATAAATGCAATCTTATGTTGATCCTTGGGTTTGATCTGAATTTGATTATATCCGAAAAAATCGTCCATGAAGAAGAATACCTCGCTTCCCGCACACTCATCCAAAATATGATCATTAAATGGTGTAGGAAAATTATACTTAGGACAAGCACGATTTAAATCATGGAAATCAGTGCATATATGGATCGCTCCCTGCTTCTTATCAACCGGAACGGGATTTGAAACCCACTTCATCAAGGGAATGGGATAGATAAAACTGGATTTTAACATTTTCTCTATCTCATCCTTAATGGCGGGTGCTCTTCTAGGATTCACCACATGCAAACATTGTTGAACCGACTTCACATTCGGATAGGTTTTAATCTCATGTTTGACAATACAAGGGTCAATACCTGGCATTTCCTCGTATGACAAAGCAAATATGTCACAAAACTCTTTAAATAGCTCAATATACTCCTTGATCTCATCAAGGGAACAACCCGTCCCAATGTAGACGTTCTCAACTTTGCCAGGATCGCGAGAAATATTGATAGGAATAGTAGGTGATAAATTCACCATGTTCCCATCGACCATCTGACCAAGAGAGCTCAATGGAACCACAGGACTACCAATCTTCTCGCTAATAATCTCCCTACAGTCATCATGCTCCATACAGTCGAGTTCAGGAAGAAAATATGATCGAAGATGTAACTCTTCCCAAGGTGGCTCAACCCCAGACATGGCCTCAATAATGGCTTCATCCGATGGAAAAACATCATCGATGAAATCATGTGCGTGAGAGGACTCAACTTCCAATGCAGGCAGCACATACGGGTCCTCCTCCTCCATCTGCAAAGAGGAAGGACTAGGCTCTGCAACTTGATCAAGATTCGCTTGATATGCTACCATCATTGCAAGCAACGGCACATCCATTTCAATAGGTCCAATCAAACGACTCGGTGAAGGAAGAATCCAAGGATATTCCATATGGGTAGTGTGAAAAGACACCAAATTCAATGAGGAAAAAGCCCCACCAAAACTAGATCTGATCATAAGAATGGGCACAAGACAGCTAAAGGTTCCCATAAGAGATGGATACATACCCACACCCACACTCCCAGTTGTCGTCTGAGAATGATCGATAATAGGGATAGAAGTTCCTGATGGTGCATTAACATTTAGATTAGGGAATGACATCTGATCAATTGTAACAATCTTCCCATTAAATGGAAATCATATCACTCGAAAGAGAGAAGAGGCTATGGATTGCATACTATGCATCCAATTTCGGCCCAGCAAAATATTGTAGTTAAGGGGCGCATCAACCACCTCGACCTTGATCGCAACAGTCTTCCCTCCCAATTGGACCTTAAGAAAAGGAAGAATCCCGTGCGGCCAAAATGATATACCATCGAAAGCTGTCAACATAGTAGCAGATTGAGATAACTCGGGAGAACCCAAACCCTTCCAACATGACAAAGACATCATGGAAGCAACAATGCCTTCATCAACGACAATGCGTTTGATGGTCATATTAAGACACTCTACATGAATCAAAAGAGACACATAGTAAGGAAAGCGAGGTTGTATTCCCATGGTTTCAAATTTGATAACGGAATAAGATTTATCATCATTAACCCCAAGAGTAGAGAGCAAGGCTCTCCTCTGCGAAGGACAAGTCTGAAGTACTTCAAGCACGGACATCGCACAAGGATTTTGGCCCAAATCCTTGACAACAGAATAGTTCTAGGTGGCTCAAGCATTAGGATTGTGCCCTGAATGCTTTAGGACTCCCTTAGGAATGTGAGGTGGAACTTTAGGTTTATCCATAGGTTTTTTTATACGCAAAGGGCTCTCGAGTGGAGCGGGTTCCTTTCCAAGGTCCGGTTGCGATGAACCATAATCCTTCGCATGAGTCACAACCTTAGCAGCGTGCACCATGTTGATGCAACCATGACCAGTATTGGCCTTTGGTGAATTTTGATCTCCACTCGATGCACCATGAGGATCAATGGTCCTCGAGTTCATATTTTGATTGTTAGGTAAAGGATTAGTTAGCACAACTAGGCCCTGTGCTATGAACCGCGAGGCATCTTCCATATGAGGGCACAAGTGAGTGAGGTGGTCCTCCTTACATAACTTTCAAGGAAACTTTACCTTACGTTTAGTCTACTTGTCCTCCCCAGCATTACGATCATTCTTGTCATTATAATTAGTATTTTCATTCTTAGTCCTACCCTTACGATTATTTTTCCCTTTTTTCTTATTCCTTCCAAGCTGCTGGTTGCCCTTCTGGTCTGATGATTGCATGGAAAGTACACTCGCCGATTGGGTAGGTTGAGATGAAGTCCTAGATTTTCCTGATGTTGATTGATTAATTGACAATTGGCTCACTTGTTTCACAACCGAATCTGCAGGTTTGGTACTTGTAGAGCCCACAATGCCATCGGCATGTGTCCCAGGCTTGACCTTGGGATTGAAACTAGATCGCAGAGCATTAGGTATAATCTCATACAAAAGTCTGAATTGAGTGTAGATCAAATCCAACTCTTGTGCCATAAAGATTGCTTGTTCCTCGTTTTGGACTCCGGATGTAGAAACATCCTTCGTGATGTAAGGTAACAACAACTTAAGGAACCAATCAAAAAGAAATTTTGGTGGTATAAAGGGTTTAATCAACAACTTCTGTCTACGCCACTCTTGAATATGATCCGAGATATGTGTGGCTTTGTCTTGTCGAAATGTCGACAAGAGTTCAGTACCAATGTCGTAACATATGGGTAGCTGAAAGTGATTGAAAAAAGTCATGGCAAGGTCATCAAATAAACTGTATGCCCCCCTTGGTAACTCTATATACCATTTCATTGTAGGCCCGGTGAGGGTGCGTTGAAATAGCCTCAAACAGATTGAATCATCATGTAAGGAATTGGAAGAGCACCAAAGGTGAAAAGTAGTGAGATGCTCACTAGGATCTTCTCCAGCTTTACCCTTGAACTTGGGAATGTCCGAAGGAAGCTTGTTAGGGACGGCCGGCCAGGCCGGGTCATGAGATACTGGATCGTTCATAAGTCTCGATAAGTCAGGTAAGTTCAATGTTGAAAGGAAAGGGAGCCTAGGTTGAGCCGGTCTATGCCACGCTCCCTAGTAATTATGGTTCATGTAATTTTGATTGCTGTAAATACCATAGCCATGGCCATAATAACCTCCTCCTGTTTGACCCATGTATGGTTGCATGGAAGCATTCTGATGCGGGGTGCCATGATTATGTAGTGCTACAAAGCCATAATTGGAAGAGTAAGTAGGTTGTTGATACCCATACCCATAGGGTTGATAGTTCTGTCCATACTGTGGTCCATAATAACGTCCATGAGAAGCTCCATAAGGTGTCCCATGGGAAGTCCCATGAGAATGTCCATAGTTAGGGATATGGGGAACTCCTTGAGATGGAACATAAGACGATCAAGAAACAGGGATATGACCTACCAACAAAATAGGAGATACTTGACTCTGAGATACTACCATGCGAGCAGTCGTAGCACGAACATGGCTAGTAGCGATATTCTAACCCGAAGGACCACGTGAATGAGGGGGAGGAAGGGTTGTCAAAAATGCATTTGAAGGAAAAGGGTTCAAGGAAGAAGGGACATGTGAAGGAATGTAAGTGGTGTTCCCAATGTTCACCCATCTTGGTTCTGGTATCCGCATAGAATTACTAACACTAGGTCTAGGATGAACATGTGAGGTTGCTTCCACCGTAGGGATGGAAGGTGTAATGTGACTAGTGCTCCCAAATCTCTCCGCATGGAAAGGAATAGGAGTGCCCCCAGGCATAGTGCTAGGATGGACTTCCAAATCAACATGATGTGCTAGATTGGGTGCAGGGATATCAAGCATGCCATAACAGAAGGTGGAAGTCCTACTAAACGACAAGAACGACAAAGTGTCGCGCCCGAACCCATAATGACTCAAAAAATAAAAAGACGCTATCTAATTACGTAAACCCTAGGAAAACTAGCATGCATGGAGCATGCACCTATAAAATATAAATCCAAATCACAAGCAAACAAGGTGTGGAAATTGAACCCAAGTGATAGAACAATTGCACTCACAAAATTGCTAATCAAACATACAAATTTACACACAAAGGAGACTAAAATTGTAGCATAACACTAATCTGTATTGAATAAGCATACAATAGCCAACCTTATGAATTCATAGGCTGCTGCAATATATAATTACATGAGAGATTCGAATGCATAAGGATGCCATTCGAAATAGTCAAAAAGTAGGCTTACTAAATCTAGTCAAATCCCCCATAGGTGCATAAAGCTGTTTCCAAATCTACCTAGAGGCTCAGGAATTCGAAAAGTCAAGTAGGAAAGCTAATAAGTGATGGAAAGAAAACTCATACATTCTTTTATTATGAGAAAAGAATGGAGGATGATGAGGGAAAAAACAAGTCAACTACACCTCGTCTTACTTTCCTTTTTGCCATAAATCTCAATAAAGCAGGCAACTTAGCAGAAAAAGCAGATATGCACTAGGGAGGATATGGAATAAAGAAGATATACTAAATATGGATTCTAGGAGGTTTCCCAAGCACTCCATGACTCATTTTTAGCAAGTTTGACTTCTAGGACATGTGGAAGACAGCTTGCATCGAGTGGAATATTGGAAACTAGGCAAATAAGACAAAAATGGATTAATTAATGTCTAAGGTAGATAACTATGGGTTGATTATTCTAACACAAGGGTAGGATATGTGAGCTCCCGAATCAAGCAGGTATGTCTCACCTAGGAGAGGCTTGAGACTTCCATACACAACAAGCGAAGGTTCGTAACCAATTATAGTGGCCTCATCTTCAACGCATATAGCAACTGTGTTGTTCGACCCCTACCTAACCAGGACACCTGCAGAATAACCTCTGTGAAGTAGCCCATCGATAACCTAGGTAAGGCAACTAAGGTCACCTCAATATAATCAGTGCTCATGCAGACAGTCACAGGCGGGATTGACCGGATGGGCAGGTTAGAAAAGCCCAAAACTCTCAAAAGAGCCCCCAGATACGAATACAATCCTGGAAGTATCTTCGGTGCTACTCTGTTATGACCAGGGGTCATCCCAATCAATAACCACTCACACTGCCTCATTCTTAACTCCCATGTAAGAGGAGGATCCTGAGAATACTAATTATATAAATGAATTTCACTCCCTCACCTGGACAGACACCTAATCATTTTTGTTTAGTGGTCTTGGAGAATTTACTCACAATGAACTATTCCAAGACCATAAAACCTAGTCTTGTTGGTGCACCCTATAAAAGAAAAGAGTGAAATTCATTTTATTATGTGTTGATTTTAATTGGCTTATTACTCAACGGGAAAATGGTCGTGTAACTAATGATGTTATGACGCAACAAGAAGTAAAATGCACACCTAAAAATCAATGCAAATGCACAGTATCAAATGAAAAACAGAGTATGCTACTACATGAAGTGCAAATTTTTTCCTTCAAATGAATATGCAATCATTCCTATATGAATATCTAACTAATATTCTCCAAGAAAACCTAATGCAAGTACCATGCAAATGGAAAATGCAAACAATGCATAATGATGCAAAAAGAAAATGTTTTGTATTTTTTGAATTAAATGAGATAAAAAGAAAAAGTATGACTCTACAACCCTCGGAATCTGCAAGCACTACCAGACAGCACCTAAGCAAAGCACCAAGGTAAAAGAGACCTAATGCACTAATCCCAAAAAAAAAAAAAAAATGAAATGATAAGAACATTTTCAAAAATTTAAACTAACAAGGTGTCTCTGGTCAGAAACAAGGATGTATACACACTCCAGAAGCATCCAAGAAGAATCAGCAATCATCCAAACTCACCTAGAAACACTTAATCTTCCCAAAAGGCCAAAAATCAGGGTATACGCGACTATTCAAGGAAAACCCGCTTGTACATGCGACTGTGAAAGCAGAACCCGCATACAGGAAGAAAAAGAGATTAAAAAGAAGGAAAATAGACAAGTTGAGACAAAATTTACTCCTGTAAGAAACTAATGGGAAAACATTCCCCCAAACCCGACTCAGAAACAGAGAAATCGGAGCAATTCAAGAACATTGAATGCCAACAAAACCCCCAAAGGAAATGACTAGGAGTTCCCAGTATGGTCGCCAATTCTGTTACGGAGAAAACTTCCTATGGCTTGGGGTGTACCACAACATACAGAGTAACCACAGAAATCAATCACTTCCCAATATGCAAGAGAAATAACAAATCTAACATTGAAGGATCTTGAGACACACCTTATTCCAGACGGTTGATGTAGATCCCCGTTGAGCTTTTTCCAATCCCACTTGTGTCAACAATTTTCTCTCTCAACAACAACAAACAAGACAAGCATTCTATATAATGGTGTTAGACCTACTCTAACATATATAATCAATAATGTATAAGAAATTAAAAGAATCCATGGATTCAATATTCATTTAAATGCACATCATTGGACAAGAAAAGATATTTCTATTAATATAAATCAGAGATTACATGAATGACAACCTCTGTCAGCACGTCTGCGAATAGAGAAACTGAGTCCTCCACCTGGGCCTCCACCGCCTCAATCCTCCATCTCTCGATAGCAAGATCACAAGAAAATGCAAGCTTGGGAAGAACACCAAGTGCTCCAAGGGACAAAGGGATGGAGACTCAAGCATAAGCAATCTACGACAACAATGGACTATAGTTTTCTTGCTCTTCAATTCCTCTCCTTCAATGTATCCAAAGGGTTCCTTATATAGTGCTTCACTAGGGTAATGGAAGGTCAAATTCGAGCGATCTTGAGGCATATGGAAGGCCAGGAGACAATTGACTCAGATCCACATCAAGGAAAAATCCAAAAAATATTTGGCCTTTTGCACACATCCCGATGTATGCGGTTTTAAGGGTTATATCTGCATGTATACGCGAGAAAGGGTTTAAAAGTCGCGTACAACAAATAATGAGTGTTTTTAAGGATGATCTTGGAAACATCAAAGGTACAAAAATGGTCCATGGGGTCCAAAGAGTCTACAGAGGGACAGGGAAGGCCATAAATGTGTGATCTACCATGTGTGGTAAAATCAGCTATAACAGCCATAGACAAGTTCAAAAGGACTCCTTCCGATTGAACTTTTCTTTGTGATTCTATTAGCCCATAATGCAAACTTGATCTTGCTATCCCAATCCTTTTATTATCACCAACAGTTTTCTTGATTATGGTCATTAAGTTTTTATTACTTGACTCAGCTAGACCATTTCCTTGGGGATAATAGTTGGATGAATGGGATAGGAAAATGTCGTACTTGAAACAAAAGGCAGACATCTTAGAGGAAAAAAAGCATGGGGGCATTATCTGTGATGATTCTGGTTGGCACACTGAATCTTGTGATAATATTATCTTCTAAGAAATCCATGACTACAGCATCGGTTTCCTTCTTGGTGTGTATCGCCTCTGCCCACTTGGTGAAATAATCAGTGGTGGTGAGAATCCAATAATAACCATTGATTGAGTTATCCTTGAACTTACCAATGAAATCAAGCCCCCACTACTGGAAAGGGGATTGGATTACTATTGGGTTTAAAGGCAAGGCTTTCATTTATTGCTTTCTAGTGAACAATTGACACTAGGGGCAAACTCTGATAGACTTGTGCACATTTGAGAAAAGGTTCGGCCAATAGTAGCCCACTCTAAGGATTTTATGGGCGGTTTTTCTTACTGCAAAATGTCCACCACAAAATCCTGCATGGAACTCAACCATGAGTTTTTTGGACTCAGGTTCATCGACACATCTAAGTATTAAACCATTAGGGTTTCTCCAACCCAAATCATCTTTTGTTAAACAATACTTAGTTTCTTTTAACCTTAATGCTCTTCTTTTATTGCCAAGTAGGTGATCAGGGCATGTAAGGTTACATCATAAAAAGATGATGTCAATATACCAAGGGTGCTGCTCTAATCTATGAAGCTCATCTGATACACTTTGTTCTGAATCACTGTTCTGGCAGATTATTCCTAAGTATTTTTCGTTTCCTTGGGTCAACATATTTGCAAGATCTTGTGCCTTAATTAACTTAGTAGGATTTATCTCTAAATCATACTCTTGAATCTTTGAAACCCACTTACCCCTAATTCCCTAAAAATCTTGTTGAGACATGATATCCTTGACAGCTACATGGGGTACATACCCAACGGTTTTGGAGTATCCTACATAAGTTCTGAAATGTTTAAGGGACTTGACAAGAGCATAATCTTGTTTCTCCATGCTGCTATACTTCAACTCTGAATGTTGCAAGGATCTACTCATAAAGGCTATAGGTTGCTCTTATCCCTCCTTATTCTTTTGAAGCAAAACACCAGCAATGGTGTCCTCCGAGGCAAAGGAAAATATCTGAAATTCCTTGGAATAATCTGGACTGATCAAGATTGGGAACCTAGATATGGCACTTTGATAGACTTGAAAGCATATTTCCCTTCATCCGTCCACTCAAATTCAGCATCTTTCTTTCCCAATTTTTGTAGAGGCTTCATTAGTTCTGCTAAATTTGGGATGAATCTCCTTATGAAATTTATCTGACCATTAAAAGACCAGAGAGCTTTAAGATTCTAAGGCAAAGGAACTTTCTTAGTGGCTTCAAATCGCTCAGGATCAACTTTGACACCATCCCTAGAAATGATGTGTCCTAACAACTTGCCTTCATCAACCCCAAAGATTGACTTGGCAGGGTTTAGGGAAATACCATATTTCCGACATCTTATGAAAACCTTCCTAAGATGACTTATGTGGTCAAATCTTTCTTTTGAGAAAACAATTAAGTCATATTGATATATTTCGATTATTTTTCCTATGAGTTCTTTGAAGGCAAAATCCATGGCTCTTTGGAAGGTGGCACCAGCATTTAATAAACCAAAAGGCATTCTTAAAAATTTATAGGTGCCTCAAGGTGTGGTGAATGTAGTTTTATGTTGATCCTCTTTATTTACCAACACTTGGTTATAACCGGAAAATCCATCCAACATGGACATCATTCTTGATCTCGTTACTCTTTGAAGCAATTTTTCCATGTCGGGCAATGGGTAATTATCTTTAAGGCATGATGTATTGAGATTTTTGAAATCTATACATATTCTAATTGACCCATTCCTCTTTCTGACAACAACTAAGTTGGAGCACCACGATGAATGTCTTGTAGCTGCTATGATCCCTGCTGCTAACATCTTCTGAAGCTCCTTTTGCACAATGGGGGCCAACTTAGGATTTATTCACCTAAGTTTTTGTCAGAAAGGCTTGACCTCCTTAGCCTCTTCTGCAAGGGTAATAGTGTGTTGAAACACATCTTCCCAATAGGCTTTAAGTTCATCATAAATAAAGGCCAACACATCTCTATATTCTTTGATTAAGTTGATCAAACTGTTCCTTTCCTTTTCCGAAGTACCTTTTCCATTTTTTATTGACTTGGGGTCCGTATCAGTTCCTATGTTTATTTCCATATAATCCCAATTTTTTATTTCTTCTTTTTTGTTTTTATGACGATCTTGTCAATCAAACAGATTTTCAAAATCTATAAGTCTACTCGGGATGTGATTCCTTTCATTATCCTCGCATTCCTAATACTCTTTACCCTCTTGCTGATAACTGATCTTGCAACCTTCAAACTCTTGGAGATTATGGATGAATCTCAAGAGTTTCTCATCATCTTTAAACACCTGCCAGTGATCTACATTATCCAGAATTGAAGGTTTGAAATTAATTTCCATTTTTCCATTCCCACTAATCATTTCATCTAATGGCTGGAGGGTGGATGTTGCTACCACCAACTTATCTACTAACCCATTCATTTCTCTAGGGACCTTTTGAATGTTAAGTGCATCAAACCATTCCATGGTGTCCCATATGGCATTTTTATAATTCCTTAATCTGTCATTTTTGCACTGATACTGATTCTTAATATGGAGGACAACTAAGTCTGAACCACCTTTTATGTTTAACATCTTTATCCTCATGTATTTAACGGTTTCTAACCCTAGAAGCAATGCCTCATACTCAGCTACATTGTTTGATGCTTCAAACTCTAACTAGAAAGCAAAGTTGTAGACTTTATTTGAAGGAGAAATGATCACGATGCCTGCACCCTTTCTGGCTTTGGAAGAAGCCCCGTCAAAGTACATTTTCCAAACTTTATCTATCTTTTCATTTTTAATGTTTTCCTTAATAGGGGCCATGAAACTTGACAAGATAGCATAGTTTCCAAAGTTATCAGTGAAATGAACAAATTCATTTCTGTACTTTTTAGGGTTTTCTACATGTCGTTTCCTTAGCTTCTCTCTATGGATTATCACCCTAGTGTTTTCTGATGCAGGTATAGCAGCATATGTCCAATCCATTTGAATGTACCCACCAAGAGTTGCAGCCCACTTTCTAGATAGCAACATACCCCAATTATCTAGAACATCTATCACTACCATAGCCATCAACATGTCGATGTTAGGATACTTGGCCAACTTAACATGTCGATTTAGTATTATCCCTACCACTTCAACTTCTATTGCATCCATTACATAAACATTGTGGTAAGTTCAAGTGACCCTTAGATTTAGTTGTTCCATTACGTTTCTTGTCATGACATTTGAGGAAGCACCTGAATCTAGCATGCAGTTATGAAGGAGAAGGTTATCAACTAAGAGAGAGACATAAAAAGGCGAGTGGTCTTCTCTTTTCGGATCAACACTGTTGAGCACTATAGGAATATCCATAGGTTCAATATGTTCGGCTTCAAATATAACATTATTATTAGGGAGAGGATCCTCTTTGACAATATTATGAGTTTTACTATGACTATCCTCTATGGCTTTAAACAACTTTTGTTTTTGACCAAGAATTTTAAGGACATGAGTTGCATAAACATGAACCTTAGCACTACTTATCCATTCTCCCATGTCAATATTTGATTCAAGGATAATAGGGGGATCTGGGAGAGGAGGAGTGGTTACCTTCGGCCTGTACAGTTTAGATGTTGATGGCTTCTCCTTTCTTTAATAAACCACACCCTTGAATCTATCCTTCGTCGACATTTCCTAAATTCTTTCTGGAGTAGACATTTCACCATATAAGTTGGAAAGGAGGTCCTTCTCATAACTATAATTTGTGGCCTGCTACCAATGCTAGTTCGATAAAGGGTTGGTTTGGCCTACCATGTACACATGATCAGACTTGCTTGATGTTGTTTCATAATTACTGACCTTGGGAAGTCCATGTTACATAACTTGGTTTGCAACATAACAAGTGCTTTCTTGGTGGAATTATTCACAAGGTCTACAGCATGGAATTATTTCTTCTACCATGTTAGCGGAGTCTAACTGGTTTGGAATCCTAGGCTCTTGCTGAGGATCTTTCTTTTGATACATTTGATTGGTTTTGACTAGTAACCAAGTTTTTGTATCATGTTTGTCACCTTTTCCATGGGATCTTTAGAATTTCCCTTTTCTTCTAATTCAACGGATTTACCTTTCTCTTTGTTGTAGGAAGTGTTTCCCCTAGTGTAACATGGAATGTTGGACTTTCCTGAAGACTTCATATTCTTTTCTATTTTCTCGGCCAATTCCTGGGCAGTTTTTAGATCGATCAGCTCTTTGTCTCTTAACTGGTACCTTAAATCACCGGTGAAAGATTCGATGTAGGATATAAGGATAGAGGCATCTTTTGGCTTGATGTCTCTAGGAAGGTGCGCAACCACATGCTTGAATTTAGTGTTAAATTCATCCATGGTTTCATTCTCCATCTTCTTTATGCTATGAAGGGAAGCAAGCAGATGTCTTGGTTCCTTCTTTTCTCCCCATTTCTTCTTAAAACCATCTAGGAATTCACTAAGATTTTTACATGAATCATCATCTAGGTCAAAGTACCATTCTATAGCATCATCTTCTAAGGATAAACCAAAGAGCTTCATTTTTGACATCGTCATGGTCATGGGCAACATCATTGCAATAACTGACCAGGTGCTTTTCAAAGTTTCGAAGGTGAGACTTGGCAGTGATGGCATTATTTCCCTGAAATATGGGGATCTTCTTGATAGCATCATTTGGAATGGCATGGGGAGCACCTGCTATCTAAGAAAGTCAAGGGGTTTGAATAATTCCATCATTTCTTGAGAATGGTGAATATAACTCTCTACAAATATGTGATGGATATCTGAGAGGGATTGGTCTCCTAAATTTTCAAGGTTTCTACAAGAGGTCTGCCTATTCAATCTTTCCCTAATAAACCTTTCGGGATCAAGGAGAGGATTGAATAATTTATGGCGGTTTCTTCGAGTAAAAATTCTTGAAGGGATGTTAGACAGTGGATTCACCAGATGGATCGAGTTTTAATTTTTTATGTTTTTAAAGACAAGATCAATCAAATTTTTTTATCTTTTTAGTTGTTTAGAAAAAAGTTAAACTAAGTCGTACTCGGGAATAAAAATATTTATCCCCGGCAACAGTGCCAAAAAGTGTTGCCGCATTTCACACACCTAGGGGGGGACATGGCAGAAATATTCAAGCCACTCAGTGTGTCCTTGGGGGCAAGTCTCGAGTCAAGTCTGTCACCTTGTTCTTGACTCCTCTGTTTAGGCTCAACTCCTAATGAAGCCAAGGGGGGTGGACCGTATTAAATTACTACGGCAAATTACTTTAGTATGATGATGTTAGACTGAATGAGTTTTTTAGGAGTTTGAAATTAAACATTAATAACCATAGATGACAATATAACAAAATGAGCACAAGAAATCACAATGCTAACATTCAATATATATATATCAAAAGATTTAAACACAGAACCAGTACCTTAAAAATGGAGTCATAAAATAATCAAATGTACTTGCATGTGCTTGGAGTGAATGTTTTTTGATTGAATCTTGTTGCATTTTAAATTAATGTGAAATATGAATGGATTAAATTAGGCGAGGGGGGGACTCTAGATATACCTGAGGGGTACTTGGAGTATGTCCAAAAATAAACCTTCATGGCTACCCACAAGGAATGTGTGGGCTGAATGGAGTCTCTGAGACTGTGTTCATAATACACCCGAAGGTGTAACAGAGATCAATTCCCTGAGGTCATTGTCCAAGAGTTCTCACTTCCTTTGGGTATTTTTCCACTGTTTATGGTTTGATCAAGGCGTTGGATTTTCTCGTGATGGTGGTTAATTGGGGAAGGTGAAGAATAATTAATCTAGTCACTCACATTGATTTTGATGCATCTTGAATGATCAAATGAACTGCAGCCAAGTGCAGAGCATACACACCGGAGTCTTGTCAATTTTAGTAAATTTTAAAGGATGAGATTTTTAGAAAGAAAAAACCTTCTAGGAACCTCTTTCGGTCCAAGTGGACCTCAATCGGGGAATCAAAGAAGGGGTTGATTTTAAAATATTGATTGTAGAGATTAATGATAAGCATCAAAAAGGAAACAAACCACAAGTTTTCTAATTAGTCCTACCACGGATCTCTTTCCCTTTCGGGTCAATCGGGAAGTCGTGGGGTAAGTATTAAAGTTACTTTGATACTGTAATATGGAATATATGATAAAGTAATCAAAGAATATTATTCAACATCAATGAAACTAATATAGAGCAAAAAAAAAAAAAAAAAAAAAATTTGAAAATAGGATGCGAATCCCCCAGGGGGGGTGGGGGATGGGCTCGAAAGAGCCTATTCAGAGAAATTTTTTATTATCAGCTGTTAAAATATCAGTGAACTGAAATTATTCCTCTTGGTTCTTATACAGGATGAAACTAAGGCCTTACAAAGTGCCAAAATTAAAAATTACAGTCAAAAGGGAGACCCCTGGGGGGATTCGGATGGCCCAAAAGCCACTTTCAAAAAGCAGCTTCTTCTCTTTCTGTTATTCCTTATAAAAAACAGTGATCTTATTAGAATGAAATATTCCCAAAATAACTTCGAAAGTACCTTTGTGTTAGCCTACTTTAAACCCAAAAAAAACTAAGTTAAAACTAGTTAAAACGGTAAAAAGGGAACCAAGGAAAGAAAGCTTTCCTTGGGATCTTGGCTTTCTGTTTGGGAAGCCAATTAAATATGCACTGATTGCTGGGTTTTATCTTTTAAAACAGAAACATATACCTAATGCATGCAAACTATTGATTCTCTTTAAATTTCCATGCAAAATGGACGATTTCCCTAAATCTAGATCTAGAATGCTTATACAACTTTTTAGGAATGAGATCTAGATAATGAGCCTTGAGACAATAGATCTATGTTTAAGTTTTACTTTAAAATAATATATCTGAATAATATCAAAGCTTGTAAACAAAGTAACTAGGTAAAAATTTTATTTTTAGAAGGAGGAAGATATAGAAAGAGTGTTGGAATCCTGGGAATGTTGGGATTTGGAGTCTACTTTGTTGGAATACCAAGGGACTATGTCCTCCAAAATATACTGAAGATGAGGGAGATGCAAACTAGCTCAACCCCTTCTATAAGCGAGATCACCTGCAACTTAGAAATCCTTGCACAAACAGATGGTTAAATCATGGGTGTTGCTAGAAAAAGACAATCAGAACGCATGCAATTAAACTTAAAATACATGAAACTCCAAGAGATCTAAAACAAGCGAACAGTAAGAGCATAAATCAAACTAGAATAATATCTTACCCCAACAGGAGGGAGCTCTCTCCTTCAAGGCCAACAATTAACCATCAAAAATTAAAGATCAATAATACAAATTATACCTCATAAGCACTTGACAATCACCATCCACACATGAAAAGCATTACACCATAGATCTTTCCTCCAAAGCTTCTTTATTCCAAAATAGTACACAATACAATAGCAACAACACCTCAATCTAGTGCTAACTAGCTTGGAAGAGGAAAACCGAGCTTTATTTATAGCAAAAACAGGAAATCTAGCCCAGGGGGCGCAATTCCCAAGGAGAGAGAGACTGTAGTTGCATGTGGAGTGAATCTGAGCTTGATATAAGTCTAACTGAGCCTAATCTGAGTATAACTGAGTGCAACTGTCAATTGGAGAGCTGATCGAATTGACACCTCAACTTGCTAAATGAAGCATCCACCAAAACTCATCCAGATGGACCCACACGTGTGGAGGATAGAGAGAGGGCGCAATTCCCAAGATTGCATGCAGTAATGCACTCCCTGTTCAGCCCAGATCACCTCCTTCCGTCAAGGGATGGTCAGATCCAGTCACTCCTAAGCCGATGAGACTGATTTCAGTCAAATCGGAGCAAATCCCAATGATTTAGGATTTTGAATTTTCTCCATTATTTAATTAATTTATTAATTAAAATAATCAATATTTGATTTTTAGGGATTTTTTACCTGAGTGATGGACAAATCACTCAAAACTTAGAAAAAGTGGGTCTATGGGTTTACATGGTGCTCTGAGTTTGAAAATGAGCACCCCCGTGACTGAAACTAATTTTTGAGCCCACTTTTATTACAAAACCAATTTTTCCATTTAGACTATTAAAAATAGCCTAAGGTTTAAAAAAATTAAAACTTAAAAAAAAATTTAAAAATTTAAAAAAAAAAAACTAGGGGGACTTAGACATGTTCATATGACTCGACCATGATGCCTAGCATGTTTATACATTGACACATAGACTTTAGTAACCTCAATAGGCCTAAATGCCAAGCCGACCACCCCAACTTTGGAGGTATTGAGTGAAAAACTCAGACATTATTAGTCGTTTATTCAACAACCAATAATAACAAAGGGAAAAAACACCCTGTGCTGATCAGATTGACAAATAAAGTCTAAGAGACCGAGTCTTTTACAGACACTATCATGATAGAACATTTTATTACAACTCCCCTATGGGGTATGAACATGTGATATAGTACAATAAGCACTTCCCAAAAGCATTTCCGAAGGTCTTCTGAAGTCCGAACAAATCATATTTTTCCAGTTCACCAGGCTCACTTGAAAAAAAACCACTAAGTACAACTTAGGTGGTAACACAATCTATGGTCCACTCCTCAAACGATTGGAGAGCATGGACGGGGTGAAGAGGGAGCTCATCATGCCAAGAGGTTCGTCCCACTCGCTAACACACATCGCTTGCACAAGCATAATATTTCACATCCTCGAAGATAGTTGGCCACCATAACCTAGCTTGTAAAACCTTCCTCACAGTGGCCTTCCCCCCAACGTGGCCTCCCACAACTCCTGCATGACATTCCCACAAAATGTCTTGATGCTCATGATCCAACACACACTGGCACAAGATTCCATCTGTATCGAGTTTATATAATTGTCCCACGATCAATTGATAGTCTGCAACATGAACAACTAGGTGTCGCTTATGTGCAATGCTTAAATTTATAGTGTAACTCCTATAGTGAGGAACGTGGCAATTTCTTCTAGGTGTCCTGGAATAGCTTCAGGCCTAAATTTGCAACATAAATCCGTGGGCATTTGGATATTTTGGGCACCAAAAGAAAATTCCAATGGAATCAAACCTACTTATAACTTTCTTTCACTTACTTAAGGTAGGTTGAGTGCGTATGCCCCATGTTTATAATAATCTATTGGTTTAGTCCAAGACTTCTTGGAGGATACATAGGAACACAAAGAAGAAGAGTTTGTGACTTATCAACTAGATCCCACATCATGAGAATCGTCACTAAGCAAAATTATATAATAATAATAAAAACATATTTGTGGTAATATATTAAATGTAAAACAAGAAAACCATAATTGTGGAATAAGGCATAATCATGGGTTAAATCATAATAATGCTTCATAGGGTCAATGGATAATAAGGAAGTCTCAAACTTGGAATGACACGTGTCCAATGTTTGCAAGAGTTGGATCAACGCTAGGCATATAGTTTTTATTTTGTGTAGAGCACATTATTCACAAATATAGTGGAATTTTCTATTGATCCATATTATTTATTTGATAAGGAATAGTAATACTCCTAATACAACAAAAGAGGAACTCACAATCTTTGTGTATATCAAGAGGAAGATTCATGAAAAGTTTGCACTCAATCCACATAACACTCATTTAGCCTCCATATAAGCATGTGATTCAATAGGCCACATTAGTGACAACTCATTAATTAATCCGCATTAGAGGCATGTTACAAATGACTCTAAGGATTGGTGCCTCAATCAATTGATGAATCAAAGTTAACAAGGTCAATTTAGATTATGCACCAATAATCAAATTAGACCAAGCTAGTGCATGCCCTTACTAGCTTGATTGTGGAGGTTGACAAAGCAATTATCATCCTCACTATGCATGAGGCCAACCCTCGGGACTACCTCCATTGTGCATTTGATCATCTAATTTGTATATATAGTTATCATTTCATTTGTTAATGATTCTACGATTTTGGTTTGAAATTGAATTTTATTTTTTGTGTGGTCAAAATCATATAGGCATTTCTTGACATCAATTTTAGAGTCACAACATTATCCTACAATACTTAAAACCTTGCTACTTTTGTAGCTCATTCCTCATGTTTGTGATAACATATACAACTAAGCCATCTTTAGAGTCATGGCTTGCACTCTCTAATTTTGAAAGTTCAAGTTGTTATTATTAAATTGCACACTTAATATCTTGCATTCATTAGCACACTTTGTGATTTAACTCTACAATCCACTGGTTAGGTCCCCACAAACACCTAAGATGCTTCCACACTTGTTTTTCAAATTCTTAAGCTTTCATTGGTTGATAATAGTTCACAAATTAGTCTCAAACTGAAAGAAGGCCCTAGAATGAAGTACAAGAGTGGGTTGATCTTTATGAGAATAGTCTAGAACATGTGTGAACATGTATCCTAAACATATTTTCTCCTTTGGATGACATGGTCTAAATTGATCAATGAACCATTTTATTATGTTTTATTGGAGATTGGTCCACATGGATTACTCTCCCCCAATTTTGTGCCTAGTATATAGTTCTTACAAGTGAGTGTACAACATATATGTATAGTTACTACCTCATGCTTACATACTTTCTCTCTTGTGCTTTCTTGTGTATGAGTATCATCTTACAACGTTGGAATTGTGTTCATATCATATCTCTATTAGTTCCCCTTTGAAGGAGAAATGAAACCAAGCCATAATATATTTGGTTTCTTTAAAAACATAACCTTAGTCTTAGTAACATCACTATGAAGTTCCAACTAAGAAAAGTCAGAAACATGAGCGAACGAGTTGAGTTTTCACTAAAAATCCTAAAAAGAGGAGGCCATTAGAACCACGTACTCTACAAAAAGAAGTATAGAAATTAGAACATGGTGTAAAATGTACATATGATTGGCATGTGTTGTCTCAAACTTCACTTTGTTGTGGTTGTCAACATATCCTTATAGATTCAAACATAAGTTGATAAGGTGGTGATGAACCTCAAACACCATTACCAACTCTAGTGATTGGGGTGGAGCACCACATACCATAACTAGTGTTTAATGAGATCCCTCTCTAGCTTGTCAAATTCAAGGTGATTGCATTGTTACTTAGCAAGTTTTACACAAAGAAAGAAGCAAAACCAACCACGTGCATGCAAAGATGAATCCCAATGCCTTCTAAATAATGAAATATGTTCCCTTGCATTTCATTCTCCTTTCTAAGAGGTGAGGGACCACAACAAGACCACCTAGAAATAAGATAGAATCCCTCATTATTGGTTGAATGGCCCAAGGGTGTAATCAAACTTATAATAGAAAATGATCTCGTGCTATAAGGACACCTAGTACTTGATCCTTTGAGGGTAATTTATCTCTTTCATTATAGTGTTAAATTCATAGTGGTATGACAGAAATGCTTTAAATCCAATGATAGATGGATAGCCCACTTATTCTATTTGTTCATATGTTTTATACATAGTATTTTGTCCATAAATATTTTAAAGCTTTCTCAAAAAATCTTTTGGAGTGGCAACTAGTAAAAAACCAATAAAATTTTGACTAACACTACAAGACATTAATTTGTAGGAGCCATGGTTTTTCTTAATCCATAGCTAATAGAAATATAATAGAAACCTATGTCATCCCAACAAAAATTTCCCTAAAAGATCAATAAAAAAAATTACCCAAATTAGCTATGAATTAAAAAACCATGGCTCCTACAAAATTATGGCTTTTCTTAATCAAAATTATGGTTTTTCTTAATCAAAATTATGTTCAATTAATTGTTATGTTGATGAAACAATCATTGATATTCTTAATCAAAATTATGGTTTTTCTTAATCAAAATTATGTTCAATTAATTGTTATGTTGATGAAACAATCATTGATAAATATTGGTTTAGTTGATATTGATTATTCCTTTGTATTTCATGTCATGTTCAATATTAGGTGTTAAAAGATAATAACTATCATACTTCTGTATATCATATTTCTGTATATCATGTTATGCTCAATAATAGATGTTTAAATTATTATCGCTATCATTCCTTTGTATTTCATGTTATGCTCATGTCAATGAAACAATCATTGATAAATATTGGTTTGGTTGATATTAATTAGGAGGTGCTGCCATAGAAAATGAATGTTACAGTGGAAGAGGATTGCTTTTAAATACAAACGCTGACTACTATGGAATCATTCATGGGTTTTCCAAGCAGATAGCTAACATTTTAAAAAGTTGCTAGTTAAAGAACATTCAGTACTAAGAGGATATAAATCGAAAAAAGGTTTTCAATTTCTAAAAGGTTTGTAAAGAATTTCTATTAAGGAAATTGAATCAAATACGTTTTAAAGAATTTCTAGAAGGTTTTCAGCATTTTCCTATTTACGAGAATTATTCCTATTCAGGAAATTGAATCAAATGTGTTTTAAAGAATTTCTGAGCTTTTAATTGAAATTTAGGGTTGTTAATCGCCAGGAAATGAAGTCGTGAGATACGTACATGGTTGTAATATTTATTTATGGTCGACGAATGAGTGATTTAGAACTGCCTGACCTCTTCCAACCGAAAGTTTCCTGACAACCCTGTTTCTATCTCATTACCGCCCTCCTCGTCCCCACACTGGGATTCGATCCCAGGTTGCCAAAGAGCCTCCTCATCACCAAATGTTAGAAACAAGGTATCAGATACCACCTTTGAAATCTCCTTCCAACTGGCATATAAGCTACTATAAAATTGTTAAGGCTCGGCAAGATTGTTGTTCATGATTTGCAAACGTCCTTCTCCCACTTGGCTATTATAATCCGCACGTCCAGTAAAAAATTAAAATATCAACTGCATATCAAGAGCTGGCTTTTGTTAAATATGAAGAGATTGTTTATTCTTCTCTCTATGGTGATATCGAAGTAACTTTTTGATATGTTTGAATAAAATGTTGGATTTTAACTTCTGATTCTGAACAAATGCGGAATAAAACTTTGAAACAGAATCGAAATAGCAATACCAATAGATCATACCTTTAGCCATTGATGCTATTTGTCTTGCTGTAGAAGATTTCCCTGTTCCACAAAACTTTAGCTTCCTGTACGGTTCTTCCAAGCTTTGCTTCTTCTTTCTTGATGGTGTAAAACTGAAGGGGATTGAGTTAATGAGCTTGGGGACCAACAGGGGTTTTAAATAGCCAAGCTCCCATCAAGCTTCTAATGGCTATGTGTCGTATGTTCAACAAATCTAGGTGATGGACCACTCCAACAGCTCCCAACAAGAAAACGGTTGCCAAGCTAAATGAACCGTCGGCAGTTTTGCAGTTGAAGCGGCGGTAGTGTGAGGAGCCGCTGAATGCGGGAGCTTACATAAAATGCAAAGAAGTTAGAAACCTTAGCTTCACCTCTAATTTATGAAAAACATTTATCAAATTTCACAGCAATTATTTTATCATAGATGTAACAAGTTCAATGAAAAACACAGCAGCCTACCAAACTGAGGTGGACTTCTGCTAAATTTCTTTGAGTCCCGTGGCATTCTGATCTGTGAATTTTTGTGTCTGAGTGACAAGACTTCCAAATTCCCACTAGCTCTACCTTGCTTGGCTCTACACCTTCCTTGGAACAACCTAGAGCGAAGAGAAGCTAATAACATACTCTATTTTTGCATAGAGACATGTTACTACTGGGTACGCCCA
>LPNX010743069.1:1304177-1341508 GCA_001517045.1 Pseudotsuga menziesii | reverse complement strand
GTATTCAGCTCCTTCCTGGAAGCATTCCTCCCAACATCAGGCCCTTCACTATTGAGAGTGATGCTTGCAGCAATGGACTTGGTGTTGTTCTCCTTCAAGATGAACACCCCATTGCGTTCACCAGCAAAGCCCCTTCCGATAAGAATTTAGCTGCCTCTACATATGAGAAGGAAATGATGGCTATTTTGCATGCAGTACAAAAGTGGCGACCCTACCTCTTAGGGAATCATTTCTGCATCAAGACTGATCACCAGAGTCTGAAATATTTCCTAGAACAGCGTGTATCCTCCCCAGCACAACAGAAATGGGTTAGCAACCTCATGGGTTATGACTATGAGATCACTTATAAGAAGGGTAAGGACAATATTGTGGCGGATGCCCTTTCTCGCACATTTGATGACCAAGGTTCTATTTCCACTATTTCTATGCCTGTTCCGAATTGGTTACAATCGGTTCAACAGGGTTATGTCAATGACTCTTCATTATCTCAAATCATCCAACGCTTGGACAACAACCCTTCTGCTGTCCCACATTACTCTTGGGATGGTGCTTCACTGAGATACAAGGGTCGTCTGGTGCTTCCCCAGAACACAGCTCTTCAACAAGCTATCTTCTATGAACGCCATGCTTCTCCGTCAGCTGGGCACTCTGGTTTTCTCAAAACGTATGAACGAGCACGGCGCAACTTCTTTTGGTAGGGAATGAAAAGGACAATTCAACAGATGGTGGCTAAATGTGATACCTGCCAGCACAATAAGGGTGAAACAACACCCTTCCGGGATTGCTCGAACCCTTGCCCATACCTACCCGGATATGGATAGATATTTCTATGGATTTCATTGAAGGGCTCCCTAAATCTGGAGGGAAGACTGTGATTTTGGTTGTGGTTCATCGCCTCTCCAAATATAGTCATTTTTGTGCTCTCAGCCATCCCTATACAGCCTCCTCCATTGCTCAAATTTTCCTGGCCTAGATCTTTCGTCTTCATGGAATGCCTTCTTCCGTTGTCTCGGATCGTGATGCAACTTTCACCAGTCATTTTTGGACAGAACTCTTTCACCACACTGGCACCAAACTGCAGATGAGTTCAGGTTATCACCCACAAATGGATGGTCAGACTGAAATTATCAACAAATGCTTGGAAACTTATCTTCGTTGTTTCTCCTCTGAGCAACAACATCAGTGGGCAAAGTGGCTCCCTCTCGCTGAATGGTGGTACAATACCTCTTACCACACTGCCTCTAAAATGACTCCATATGAAGCAGTTTATGGTCAGGCACCGCCAGTTCTTTTTCCTTACACCCCCAGTAGTTCTCCAGTTCAGGCAGTTGACGCGGTCCTTCGAAACCGCGATGAGGTTCTTCGCATTTTGCGTGAAAATCTTCACATGGCAAGAAATCGCATGAAGCAACAAGCTGATCAGCTCCGTTTTGAGCGCACTTTTGAAGCCGGTGATATGGTTTTTCTTCGTCTCTAGCCTTACAAGCAATCCTCACTAAAACTCAAAGGGCGTCATAAGCTCACTCCAAATTTCTATGGGCCATATAGGATTCTTCAGAAGATTGGGTCTGTTG
Source organism: Pseudotsuga menziesii (assembly GCA_001517045.1). Taxonomy (NCBI): domain Eukaryota; kingdom Viridiplantae; phylum Streptophyta; class Pinopsida; order Pinales; family Pinaceae; genus Pseudotsuga; species Pseudotsuga menziesii. The sequence goes on along the minus strand of LPNX010743069.1, from coordinate 1,339,934 downwards.
CTTATAAATTGGAACTTTCGCCTTCTTCCCACATTCATCCAATATTTCATGTCTCTTGTCTGAAGAAAGTTCTTGGCACCAACATCAAAGGCCAAACTATTTTACCAGAACTGGATAATGAAGGATCCATCTTTTTGGAGCCAGAGGCTGTCCTCAATAAGTGCACTCGTCAGCTTCGCTCTCGCTCTATCACAGAGGTCTTAATTCAATGGCATGGAATGCAGCGCGAGGATGCTACGTGGGAACCACTCCTTCAGAGTCAGAGACAATTTCCACATCTAAAGCTTTGAGGACAAAGCTTTTTCTAAGGGGGAGGGGATGTTAGGAACCCATGTCAATTCTTCTCTTTACCGTGTTAGTATATTGTTGTTGGACGCATATGCTTTGTAAGTCGTCCCATAGTAATTGTTAATCCATAGTTTATATTGGCCCATGGTTTTGACCCATAGTATTGGCGCATGGTTTTGATCCATAGTTTATATTGGCCCATGGTTTTGACCCATAGGATTGGTGCCTATTTTTAGTATATAAGTGTGTGTTGAGGCCAAGGAAGGCACCGTGAAGTTATTTTGTATTGAGCTTGCTCAAAGGAGGTTGCCCCCTCGAAGTGGCCTGCGATTAATATAAAAGTGATTTTGAGTTCTGCTGCTATATCTTGTATTTTGATTAATTATTTGCTACAGGGTCCTCACAAGATCCCATTTTAGATAGATCTATGCTGGTTAAGAAAAGCAAAAACAAAACTCACAAAAGTTTCTAGCCTCATATTTCTTACCTCGGGCAGCTGACAAAGCTTACTTAAGCTGCTCCACGGTACGAATTTCATGTAATCCACTTGTAAATCTCAGCATTCATGCCTTATCATATCAATCACCATTGTATAAGGTCCAACCAACAAGGAAGTTCTTGTGACAACCCAACACTCATCATGATGTATGAGGTGAACATATGTGTATCAGTTAATGTACATCTTTGAAAGCTTGCCTTATTTTGAAATTTGGGATGACAAAAATATTTGCAAAATAATAAAGATAGGGAGAAAACATATGCATGTATCGAATACGGTATATAATGGCAGAAATCTTACAATGTCTTCAACTCTGTAGCCAATAGAGAAAGACACACATAGAGCTTATGATGAGCCTTGAAAATGCACTGAAAATCAGTAGCTATTGTTTGCAATTGCACACTAAAACTGCGTTTCCATCACCACCAAAGCACTTCAATGTGTGTTGAAGCACAATAATAAGTTGCAGATCCTTTGAGAACCCATACATTGGAGTGACTCCCAAACACACATACAAAAAAATTTAAAATAGTTCTACAGTTTCAAACACCCAAAGACTAGGTAAAAATTACACCATGAGGATAAGAGATGGAAAATGAAATCCATTAGAAAACCAAAAATAAATAAAAACCCCAAAATGCCAAGAAAATCCCCAACTATACTGAATCAGCTTAAAACACCCAAGAAAGGAACAAGCAAAAGGCAAGTTGTTCACAGTAGAACAATAATAATAAAACCCAAATGCTTGAAATCATTACCTCAGTGCAGCAAAAACATCTTAACATTATGCAAAGCTGTAAACTAGACTCAAAGAAATTGATCTGACACTTCAATATTAGAGCAGAAAATATAAACAAACCTTTACATTCTCAAAACACCAAGCTGAACCCCAAGAAAACATAGATTCGACCTTTCTAAAACTTGACTAAATCATAAAATCGAAACCAAGAATGCATGTCACAGAACAAAACAAGATCACTGAACTAATCTAAATTTCCAACTACTAATAGTATCAATTTTATAAATATTAATTTTTACCCATTTAAATAGCCACAACTAAGAATGAAAATGCCTGTCCCGGAACAAATCAAGATTACTGAACTAATCTAAATTTCCAACTACTGATAGCATCAATTTTATAAACAATAGCCACTGCCTTCAAATACCAAGGTAAAAAAAGTTAAGAACTCCGAACTTGGTGAAAAAAAAATTTCACAAGCACTTACTGACGTAATAGCTGAGAGAGAAGCAGGGGGTTCAACAAGAACTGAGTCTTTCTTCTGAAGTTGCAGCTAGTTTTCTGTGATATTAATAGAGTTATTCCGTAGAGAAAAGCACAACAGATGTGAGAAAAATAAGCTTTATGGTATAAGAACCTTAAAGGCATGCAACTTACTAGTATAGCCTAAAAAACAAGTGCCTTCCATGAGATCATAATGAGTTTCTAATGTTTTGTGTTGTAAATGCCCACGCTATTCCTGCCAATTCATTAGAAAGACAAAGAATTCACCTCTATTTTATAGGACAGATTGCTGATAAGACTGGAAATAGGATACCAAAAGTTTGTTGTATCAACTAAAACCTCTTCTGAAGTTTGTTTTCCATCACAATTTCCACATTTCAACATGGAATAGATTTTCCTGGATCTAAAGATGTAAAGTTAATCTTGGCCATAATCAAGCACTATATCTTATTTGTACCCATTTTTATCCACGGGCATAGATTTTATTTTGCCTTGTTTGACATAAATGTTTGAGTATTATATCCAAAATCATCTCATCAATTATTACAATTTACATCCTTATTGTGCCAGTGAAGTTTCAATGCTAGGCATCCAATGTGTGTTCTTGTAGGTGACAGTTCCTACCTTTTTGGGACAATGCCACTAGTATTAAAGTGGCCCATAGCCCCTATTGGAAACCTAATCCTTTTGGTTATGGTAAATTGTATTTACTATTCACGTCAACATTCACATGTGAATATGAAGAGTCCTGGGGAGTCAAAAAGACCTCTTTGCTTATTTCCATTTGGCTGATTCCAACATGTTGATTTTTCTGAGCAGCGTCGAGAGTCATTCTCTTAGGAGAATGGAGACAACTGGTCCAAAACCAGGGTGTGGACTCAGTCCTGCACTGGGGGGTCCCAACCTTGAGTTCAGTAACCATTATGTTGAATTGTAGACATCTGGTCCGGGACCAAGATGTGGACCCAATCCAACACTAAGGGGACTCAACCTAGAGTTGAGTCATCATTTTGTTGAATGATGATATCTGGTTAAGGACCATGATATGGACCTAGTCCAGTACTAAAGGGACTCAACCTTGTGTTGAGTGACCATTCTGTTGAATGGTAGGAATCTGGTCCGGGACCACGATGTGGACCAGTCTAGTATTGGTAGACTCAGCTTAGTTGTGAGTAGCCATTCTTTTGAATGGAGGCTCCTGGTCAGTTACCAGGACTCGTCTCGGGGCTAAGGGGCCATTCTCTTGGAGAATGGAGGCACTTGGTTTGTTACCAAGTATTTGACCTAGTGTCAAATTATGCAGCCTATGGCTGAGGCTTACCAGGAAGGCATTATAAGCCCTATACTTTGTCTAGGCATGTGTGACACTCTGACCCTTTATCAATGGGCTTCGTGGTCTTCTCCAAGGCTTAGCTACCCTTGGTTAAGACACCTTAGTACATGATCTTGGTGTCACACAGAGTATGAGATAAAAGCATTAGTAATTCTCTCTGTTTATGATGATGTACTTTGAGTGGTAATGAAAGACCACCTTGACCATTTGCCAGGGGCACTCAAAGAAGGCTAAAAGCAAAAGTAAAAAATACATAAGGACTTTGGACCATAGGTAAAAGTCAACATAAAGACTTTTGGACCACAAGTAAAAATAAAAAATACATAAAAGAATTTTGGACCACAAGTAAAAAGTCAAAAATACATAAAGGACTTTTTGGAAGGCTAAAGATAAAAGTGAAAATTAGAAAAGAATAAAAGAATATTATTTTGTTCTTTCTAATTTTGGCCCATTTACAGATGACTCAAAGGATATAAAAGAAGATAAATCCATTTCATTATTACACACTTGCTCTCACAAGTACATCTGCTCCATCAAGAAGGTCTTATAGGTTTTTGGAGAAGGAAGTTTGATGTGATGCCCTAGCATGGATGAGTCTAGCTAGGGCACTCACAATAGTTGTTCACAAACCCTAACCTAGGGTTTCTCTATCAGTTTTAGGGTTAGGGTTTACCCCAACACCCTCTTCTTCCATTAACAGCAGAAGACCTCCTTGGAAAGTTAGGGTTTTGTTCATGGGAAGCTCCAGATTGATCACAGGAAGGCCACATTTACCTCACAACACTCTATCTCATACACTGGAAGCCTACTAAAGCTCAACCCCATCTGCATACATCTCACGGCAAACCCTAATCAGGCTTAGGGAACTCACAGTATGTATTTTGACTGCTTTCTAGTACTTTTAGGCACTCACAACCAGCCTTAATAGGGCATGGGCTGATTGATAGGCCACAGGAAGTCCCCCAGCAGGCAGCAGATAGCCTGTTGCTTCCTTGAGGTAGTCATAGCAAGCCCAATAGGGCTACTGAGCTACAATAACACACCCGAAAAACTACTGTTGGTTTCAGAGCCAAAGGATTTTGGTTCATTCTATAAGTTTCATTATTTTACAATCTTCATATTCTATTGAAATATCTCTTTATGTTGTCTCTCTGGCTAGCAATGTAGTAAAATTGTATTCTGTAGACTGTGGAAACGACAGTCGAGTTTATTGTTGGGCATGGAGATTTATTTGAGGTTTTAAGAAAGGTTGTAGCAGAAAGTGTGCACTGTAAGTCCTTGTGTTGATAAAACCCTTGTGAGATTAAATCCCAGTAGACATGGACCCATCAATGGATGCAATTCCTCACATAACACTAGATTTCCAGTCGGGAAACAGTGCAGAAGTATCCTCAGCAGAAAGAAGATCTTCCTTTATGAATGAATCATCTAGCTCTAATTCTTCGATAATAAATATCCAAGACCTCAATCCTTCCAAGGATTGGCAGTTGCCTAAAATTCTACCTTCAGATGTGTATAAACTAAAATGGTGGAAATATAGTTCAGCTACTCAAATTAAAGTCTCTTCGATAGATGTTTCATTTACTGATTCTGAAGAACCAGTCCATATAAATTTGATTGACAAAGAACAGATAGACTGGGCTATTAAAGAAGGCTTTAAGTATGCGTATCTTGGTGCTATAAAGTTAGGATTAGGACCTCTTGTTTGTCATTACCTTCCTATTTCTTCCCTCTGTGTTGTGGTCAACACTAGACATCGCAACTTTGCAGATGCCATTATTGGAGGAGTCACTGCCCCCCTGCACGATGGTCCTGCATTTAGAACTGTTTTCCCTAAATATTCTGTAAGTCTTGATGATCCCCACATTTACGATCTGTTAAAATCTTACATCCTACCCCAAGGTTTTCATATGATGCAAGGGTCAAAAATCATACAATTAAAAGGTGCTATGTGTATTCGTTTTGGTAATGACACCCTTCCTCCTCTCCGATCTAAAGTCCATCAGAGCTCACACCTTCAAAGCATGGTGGAATTAGATAAATCCCGCCAAGCCACTCCAGTTACTTTTGAAGGGACAGGTATTAACTACCCCCAGCAATGGGAAGTTAAATATCAGGAGCTGTGAAATGCTGACTGTATGCAACATTCTATCATGAACAAACCATTAACCTTGATCAGCAAACCGGTTCTTTCAGACTACGAGAACAAACCCCTGCTCCTAATTTCTCACTGCCTCTCATCAGATCAACTTCTGTACCTTCTTATAACCATGCACGACGACAGGCCGAATCCAACTCTGTCTCTACATCTCAGTCTCCCTCTAATTCCTACACTGGCCTATACAAAACAGAACATCGTGGCCAACACAAAGATTGCCCAACCTGCAGGAAAATACTACAGAAGATCCAACACCAAAAGCAAAGAGAAACCCCAAATCTAGGTATGTTCAGTCTACCTAGGCAAGGTGATGCTTATAAAGCTATAAACCAAGGACGCAAGTCCTTTTTTCCAGGAAGAAATCTACCTGAGCTTCCTTTTCGCCAATACTCAACAGATGGTTTAATAAAAAAGAAATTCCTACCATATAAGTCTTTAGGTCCAGATGAGTCAGTCCCAGATGACATTAAGTTAGGAAACTGGAGCAATATGCAGCAAAAAAATGACTGCACAAAATCTAGATGACATGGCCTATGATCTCCTTGACCTGAAAAAGATCATAGTTGAAGAAAAAGAAAAAATTGCTTTGGTTGAAACAAAGTTAGGCTTGATTGATCATCTCCTAAAGGATTCTGCAGAATTAAAAGACGCAGTTGACAAAGCTGCTGATAAAACTGAGAGAAGACTTTCCAAGTTAGAAGAGCTTTTGAATCAAACCCAAGAGCTTAAAAAGAAGGGTCTAGGCCTCAGTCCCTCAGTTTTTGCCTTAGCATCACAAAGTCAGAAAAGGAAAGAAACGAAAAACAGACACCATTGAAGTGTTTCTTTCAGTATGCTTAGTATTTCGAAGGATGAGAAACCAAAGTTTAACTTTGGTAGAGACGAAGAAGAATGTGATGAGATCAAAGAATGGATCGAACACTTCAAATCCTTTCTGCCTGCCCTAGATACAAAATATCTGAATATGATGTCTACTCACTATACGGCAAAATATTCATCCATTCATAACTCACCTCCTCAAGAAAATACTTTTGACATCCAAATGCCAGATGCATCTAAATCCCCAAATCCAAGATTCCAGTTTGGCATTAATTCTATGAATAACCTTGTTTCACAAATGTTTGACCAACCTATCTTGAATATCCAGTGCCAACCCCATGATTATATTAAAACGGCAATCCAAATATTAGGGCAATGGGCCCTTTACAAAAGAACCCAGAATGATACCCTCACAGGACATCAACTGGCTAGCCAAATCATAGCATGCCTTTCAGGACTTGCTAATGAATGGTGGAGATGGCTCCCACAAGAAGCCAGGAATGAAATGATTTCTGCTGAAGATGCAGATCAAAAAATATTGAAAGCATTGGGTAAAGAATTCTGTGGTTCTAAAGAAAGAGAAGATTCAGAACATCTTGCTTCTTTGTTCATGTCAGCTTGACTCTATGACCTTGCACAGAGTGAACAATATTTTTGTTACATGCAACAACTGTTAATTTCTTCTAGTAAATCAGGAGATCCTGCTTACTTGAAGAACTACCTTAGAAGTTTCCTAGGACATGTTTCAGATGCAGTTGAACAGTATATGAAGGATAAGAAAATTAACTATCGAAGCCTTTCTCTAGCCCAGTTGCACAACTATATACTAGAGACATGGAAAGAACACTGCTTGGAAAAGCAAGTCAGCAAAGATTTCAAGCACCACCAAAGTATGTATTCCTCTTCATTCTGTAAAAATGTTGCTAAGGTGCCTGATTGGGGATGTGGTGCTTATAATAGAGGTCACTTAGCAGACAGTTGCAAATGTCATAAGTCTAAGCAGAGAAAAGGCTTTTACTCTAGTCTCCCTAGATATCATCCAGACAAGCCTTATAAACAAAAAAGAAAGTATAAATATCATGTTTCTAAAAGGTCTAACAAACCCCCTCACAAAAAGTTTGTTAAAAGAAGAACTGAGAAGACTGATAAAGAAACATGTTTCATCTGCGGCCAAAAAGGCCATTGGGCAAACAAATGTCCCAAAAAGAAATCTAAACCACAACTTGCTGCCTTCTATGAACAATTAGATCCTAGATGGTGGGATCTACATTATGATAGTGAAACGCCCTCTGGCGAAGTTATATTTTTAACATCTGATGTATCAAGTGAATCTGAAGATTCTGAGCCTGAAGATGACAAAGCTGCTCTTCAAAAAAATTCTCCTACATCTTCCTCTTCAGACTCAAATGCAGAACCAAATTTGGGAGGGTTCAAGCCCCTAGATTATGATTTCTCATTATATATGTTCTCTGTGAACAAGCCACAGAACATTGAGAAATAGATTGCTACCATTGGCATGCAATTGTCTGAAACTCGAGCCTTTGAATACATGCTAAGAGCATCGTTAAAAGAAGAAAAGAAGCAATTGCTCAAAAAGTTTGAGTAGGACAAAGGCAAAGGTATAGTAAGTTATGTCACTCCTGCTCTATATAATCCTATTGAACTTTATAAAAACTACCCAGATGGCCATGAAAGTAGACAATGTTACAGGGTAGATAAAGAGAAAATATTGAGATTGCAAGTTAGAGAAAAACATCAACAGCTTAAAAGTTTGGTGATAGAAATTGAAGAGTTGAAGAGTATGATTAAAATCATACAAATTGAAAGAGATCAGTCCTCAGACAAAGAGTTAAGTAAGCACTATGATCAAGATATGGAGAACCCAAGATAGAGAGAACCTTCTCCTGATCCTAGTTTGGGAATGCTCACTGGTCCCAAGATATTTGTGCGAATCCAGTTTCACCCTAGTGAGTTCAAACCTTATTTCCTAGACTGCATGTTTGATTCCGGATGTCAGGTGAACCTAGCAAAAGGTTCTGCTCTTCCCCATTTCTACTGGGAAAGTACTTATGTTCATGGTTCAACCATTCAAGGCACTCCTGTTCCCTTAGTCGCAAAATATGAAAACTTCCCAATAAATCTCAAAGGAACAAGTGATACCTTGACCCTGTACAGATTAGATGATATAAACAAAGACTATATATTAGGATCAAAATATTTGTCCAGAGTCAGTCCAATCTGTGTAGATACAAAGAAAATGATATTCTCCTATGTCATTAACAACTGTACAATAGAACTGCCTATTTCCTTTAATCCTGTTCCAAAATGCCAGTCCCTTGTACAAAAGCCTGTGCATAAATCCAGTCCTACCTAGTTACTAAAAATGGATAGATGTATAGCATTTTCTGATATCCATAGTGAAAAATCCCTTGCAATTATCACTGTTAAACTGGTTAAAGAATGTTGCTCAGAAAGCCCCAATGCTTTCTAGAAAAGAGAAAAGTATTTTGTCTCCCTTCCCTTTGATCCACTTCAAAAAATTAAACCTATGAAGGCTTCAGCTCGTCTTATGTCTCCATCCGAAAGAGATTTTTGTGCCGCAGAAATCAAAGATCTCTTAGCTAAAGGATTGATTGAACTGTCCAAGAGCCCTTGGGCTTGTAAATCCTTTGTAGTTAAAAAACATTCTGAAATTAAGAGAGGAAAGCCGAGGCTAGTTGTAAACTATAAGCCTCTTAATGTTGTGCTTCAAAAGGTTTGCTATCCTCTACCCGATAAAGCAAGTCTTTTGCAAAGAATCACTAGTTGTACAATCTTCAGTAAGTTCGATCTAATATTAGGATTCTACCATATTGGTATTAAGGCAGAAGATCGGTTCAAAACAACATTTGTAGTTCCACATGGTCAGTACCAGTGGAAAGTGTTATCATTTGGGATCAACAACGCTCCTTCTGAATTTTAGAAACACATGGAGGACATATTTAGGGAGAAGTAGTGGGCACTTGTCTTTATTGATGACATTATGGTTTGTTCTAAGAACCTGCAAGAACATTTAAAGCACTTGCATATGTTTTATGACCTGGTTTTTAAGCATGGGCTAGTCTTATCACAGAACAAGATGGAGATTGGAAAAACTGAGATGGAATTTCTTGGGTTTAAAATACAAAGAGGACAAGTCATTCTACAAAAACATGTCCTAAGCGTCTTCATCCATTTTCCATATCAGATCCTAGACAAAACCCAGTTGCAAAGATTTCTAGGAAGTCTCAATTATATCAGACCCTTTTACAAAGGACAAGCTACTGACATACATCTGCCTTAGCAAATATTAAAGAAGAATCCTGTAAAATGGTCTTCTAAGATGACTTTGGTAGTCCAGCAGATTAAATCCAAAGTTTTAGATTTGCCTCCTCTCTCTTTACCACAAGGATTAGGGCAACTGATCATAGAAACAGATGCTTCTTCCCATACTTGGGGTGGAGTTTTTCTTGAAGCTCTGGGAGGCAAAGAGCATGTTTGTGGTTATGGTTTGGGATCCTTTAAACCAACAGAACTAAACTACCCATCCAGCCACAAGGAGATTATGGCTGTTAAGAAAACAGTCCAACATTTTATTTTGTTTTTAAAATCAGTGAGATTTATTACTTGGACAGATTTAAAAATAATGCCTGGTATATTTAAAAATGAAAATCTGATGTCAGAGAATAGTAGTCGTATTCTGAAATGGTTTACCTGGCTAAGTAATTTTGATTTTGATATTGTATATAAGCTAGGATATCTTAATTACCTTGCTGACATGCTCGCCAGGGAGCAGTCTGAACAAGCTACACCTTCTCTCAGCATGTTTTCAGTTGGTGCCTCAAGTTCAGATGCAGGTCGTGGCAACGCACCACTCTGTCGGCCTAGGAATGGCTTATTTCTGAAGCCATGGGACAAATCAATCTCAAAAGCCAAACGAAGATAGCTCCTAGACTATGCATCTAGAAATGAAGCCGAAAGGTTTCTTGATCTTACTCTCATTAAACAGATCCAGTCTTCTCCATTAAAAATTGAGATCATGGAAAGATGGGAAAAAGATGCATACAAAAGTTTTGAAAATGCACAAGAAAAATTGAAGAACTGCGGAGAACTCTGGATAGACCACAATGAAGAAAAATATGGCCCTCTATGGTACGTAGACATCGGAGATGGAAACCTGACATGGACATCTTATAATCTAATCCTTCGGTTATGTAGAGAACAATGTAAGATTGTCATCTGCGCAGATCCAACTAACCTGAGGCATGGTGCTTGGTTCGGATGGACAGAGATCTTATTGAATAAATTTTGCGCAAGGACAGATTGGGAGAATTGACGTGCTAACTTTATCTTGCACATGAAGGCTGACATCGACGTTGCTATTAGAGAACACCAATGGTTCAAATTTTTGCTCCATCATGAAGGAGGACGATATACAAGGTTAGAACATATTGTATTTACCTCTCAAAAATATATTAATAAGGATGCTCAAGGCCAAAGAATTGATTCCAAAGTATATACAAGACAGATACCTTTAAACTTTCGGGTACAGTCATATTTTCAAGGAGAGTTTATGTGTGAATCAAATGAGCTCTTTCGCAGATCTGACATTGAAAGATGCTTTAGTCCATTCTTGTACCCTCCAGCAGAGTTTGAAGATGACTCGCCTAATTTTGAAGACTCCCAAGTCTATGACTCAGATGATGTAGATTGGGACTGTCCTTGCGGGGGAATGGACCTTGATGGACATGGAATCTGCCTTTGTCTGCAAGGTAGAGACCCGTATGACTAAAAAGAAAGTCGTGGTGGACCCCTGAAGACCATCGTGGGCCGAAACTGCTCCACTTTGTACTATGTTTTATTCTGCTTTTAGGCTATGTCAGTCATAATGAAGATTCTGAGTCCCCATATGTCTACGGACCTCAAGGGACAAGATAATGACAGTGGTTGTCCCCACCTGTCACCCGGGACGAGCTATTTTGGCTCGTTAGTGTCGGTTTTGGGTCACCGGATTACCGGTAAATTTTGTATAAATAAAGGGCTTCGGGCTCATTGTAAGCACTGCAATTTGGTTTTAGAAGTCGCTCATGTGCTGAGCATTAGTAGAGTCAGAAGTGCTATGCTTTGCGAGTTTCTCTTTGGAGTATATCATCGCATCAGAAAGATTCTAAGTCTATAAATGTCTGTCAGAAGTAGTATGCTCTGCAGGATTTCTCTTCTGAGTATAATATCGCATCAGAAAGCTTCTCAGTCTTTAAATGTCTTGCTGAGTGTTGTCGTAGTGATGAGCTTCTCCCTCCGAAGCTGATCTAATTGTTTGTAAGGGTTTGTAACTGCTGATATAAAGAAGAAGAGTTGTTTTGAGGTTTCAAGTTTCAAGCTTAGCGATCTTGGAGTAGTTGGTATCACACCCGGGAAGCTACAACAGTATATCAGGCAGCTATTTTTGGGCTGTCGGGTAGTGCAGCAACCCTTTCGGGCAGATCTACAGGCCTCCGGGCATATAGCCGAGGCCATGAGCAGGGTCTCAAGCACACCCCAGCAACTCGAGCAGATCCAAGAAGAGTTTCAGGCAGAGGTAGAAGGGATCCGAGCAGGAGCAGAAGAGGTTCTGGGCAGGCCAAAACACGTTTTTCTTTTAGAAAGTTTCGAGCAGCATTCTGGACATGTCAGAAAAGTTCGGGTATCCCAACAAAGCATTCGGGTAATAGTTGGATATTCTGGGTAGCCTCCATACTGATCTGGGCAAGTAAAAGATCTCTCTGATAGATCTGCAGTTTTGATTAGCTGAGGAGAAGTAGGGTTTAAATCCCTATTTTGTTTTTATTACCTATGGAAAATTTATTTGTCGATCTACTGAACAAATCCATTAGGGTTTGATTTCTTGTACCTGAATAATTATTATCTCAGAATTCTGAGATTGAATAAAACTACGTCATCTCATTTTCAGAGATGAACTACTAATGCTTTTGGGGGTTTTTTTCCTTCAAAGGTTTCCCCATTGAAAAATATTGTGTTTATGTGTTGATGTAGTTGATGTTGTTTTTACTACACTTGTCATTTGTTATCAGTTAGTCTACAAAATTTTTAAGTATTCATGCTAATGCTAAAATTCAATACAACAATGGTATCAGAGCCCTATAGTTTTTACTATTTAGGGCCTATAAAGCATTGCTAGGAGAATTTTGCTGGGTAAGGAACAAGTAATGATCCTAAGTCTTTTCAATTTATTACTGTGCTCCAGGTGAATAATATTGCATCTTTCTTAAGGCCCCGAGAATTATGTCTTCCTAATATTTAAAGGCAAAGACCATAAAATACGAGTCAAGAGGAGGAGCAAGGAGCAGTGAATGAGAGTGTAATACTAATATTTCACAAGTAATACCAAAGAATACAGGGAATTAATCTAATATGTTAAGTGTTCCTGGGCATTTTTGTAAGACTAGCTGCTTTTGATCTGCATACTACCTCCCTTGCAGACCTGCCAGCTGTGTCGACTGTCTCTGATGCCTTCAGATCTGAGTATGCATATTATTATCTGCATTATTTTTTGTCTGTGTTGACATAGCATTGCGTGTTTGTATTTCCCTATGCGTGCTACTCTATGAGTGTGGAGCTCTCAATGTCATGTTTTGTTTGTATATAGTTGAGGCAGAGGAGGAAACACATTGTTTAAGAGGTTTCCAAAATGCATATTGAAGTTCCAATGACTTTCCTATTGCATCAATAGTGTTTCCAGCTTCCATTCTCCATGAAATCTTGCACCATAGCCACTAAATCATGCTTTCTCTCATGACTTCCCTTATCTCCAGAGCTCAGAGAATAATCTGTAACAAGGCTCCATACGGATTGGAGGCTGCCTAGATGAATGACAATAATCTCCATTAACCATTTCAAAGCTGTAGCGAACTGAATAGGTATCCTACAGAAAACTTTGTTGATTCCTCGTATGCAAGCAAAGCAAGACAATCCTGAAGTAAATCTGCAAGATACCTTACTCTAAAAATAAAAAACTTGATAACTCAAAAGTGAGCATAGGTTATTGCACTCTCCAACATTCTTTATAACAAGTTTGATGTATTTTTTGACAATAAAGAAGAAATAAAATAGTGGACACATCATCCTTAACAACTTCTGGATACCATTCTCGGAGATTCTTGAATGCAGAATCAATATCACCATACCTGATAAGCTGGCGTATTATCTTTCATTCGTCTAATGCATGGGTCACTATTTCTAGAGAATTAGTTTCTCAATGGGTAGGCAGCATATTATATTTCATTCGTCTAATGCATGGGTCACTATTTCTAGAGAATTAGTTTCTCAAGGGGTAGGCAATACTAGAGGAAATGTATTTCCACTCCCTGTATCAAAGGATGCAAGTGTCTCTTTATATCCATAAAGAAGTAAGTAGGAATGAACAATCCAATGGCCAAGACTAAGGGGGCAACGATACTTTCTCTACTATCACTTCTGGTTTTTCTCTTTCCTCCTGCCTCAATTGCTTAATATAAAAAACAAATGTCATTGTCCAAAATTCATATCCACCTTCTCATTTGGGCTATGAAACAAATGTAATTTGTAGCAAATAAGGACGCCCTAAGATACTGGACATGGCTTTTTAGGCCAAAGTATCCAGTGTCATTGTCTTCAACGCAGAAACATTGATGACACATGTCAGACGCATGTTTTGGACATGTCCTTTTGTGGGACATGGCCAAAACATGTGTCTGACACTGTGAATTGTATGTCCTGAACTACGCACTGCGTGTCCTGAAAACAGGACACAATTGTTTACAGAAAAAAGGCCCGCAGGTTTATAAATTACATTTTCTTCCTCATTCTTTCACATTTGCAAGTGAGTCTCAAGCTTTGAGAGTGTCTTTTTTGGTAGGTGGAAAGCATTTGAAGGTTTTCCAAAGAATTGCAAGTGACTTGAGGGTGGATTTCATTGGGATCATTACAATTTTTCCATCAAGCAACAAGAAGAATGTCTCAATCAATAAGGGCAGTTGGTAAAGGGAAAAGGAAAGGGAGGAATACCCTAGCTGGCGTGTCTCCCTTTCTCCTCCTCATCCAAGGTTAAGTTCATCTAATATTACTATTTCTACATCTACTACTAGTGGAGTCACATATAACCCTATATTAGAAAGACACCAAGTCCAAGAGAAGAAATACCCTTTGTGGAAACACGTGACAAGGAAATCAAAGCCCAGGGAAAAGTTGGGTTGGGGAGGGAATGTGATTTGGACTATTCAAATAACTGAGAGGGGGGGGTTAATCAGTTATTTATAAACTTAAAAAATTTCCATTTTTTTAAACCATGGTTACTAATCACAAATTTACAGTCATGATGATGAGCAAGTATGACAAAAGGAATGATAATCATCAATCACACACATGAGTGAGACATAGACAAATATCAACAAAAACTTTTCTTCTTAGAGTGTTAAGCAACTCCAAATCGTTTACATCATATTTGTTTGAGCACCTACTCAAATGAGGCTGCAAACTCTGTTTACAAGTTCCCACTTGCAGAGAGCACCAACCCTCATGATTTTCTAGCACCCATTAAAAAATAAAATTATCCAGCTACTACCGAGTAGAAGTACCCACTTCCACTTGTAAAGGCTTCAACTTGTACAGAGAAGACAACATGGCTTTCCTAGTACCTCCCTACCACCCTTATTCCTTAGATTAAAACATATTTATAACAATATGTAGAGAATAGATATAAAAATGCATACCAACTAGGTTACACTTTTCTGATCTACTTTTGGATTTGCTTATTCAAACTCAGCTCCTCTTAATGTCTCTATTCTATGTATTCTTGAAAGAAATCAGAGTCCTCTTTCATTCTACAATCACACCCTTTAGTTGTGGTACATGCACCAACTCTCTGCGTGCAGAGAGCACACACACACAGTCCTCTATCTCCCATCCTTTTATGCATGCCAATATTTATTCCCTTCACCTGTTCGTATGCTTGACTTTTTCAGTTTCACAACTGATCAAAAATCGTTCAATAAGCAATCTAAAACATCTTTTACCGTTTGCCACCGATTTCTTGAATTCATAACTGCTTGAGCTGATTTTCCTTTGCATTCAAAAATTCATGAAGAAGCAAATCCATGTCTGTTTTCAACGCATCAACAGGAAAGATTGCTTGCTTCCACAACATCAGTCTTCCCGCAATTCTGAGTTTCCACAACTCTGACTCCACAACACTAAGTTTACGTAACTCTCACTCTGCAACTTTGAGTTTCGGCAACGGTGTTTCCACAAGATTCTTTCCGCAATTGCAGATTGTAGATATTCCCGAATTCCAAACTTGACTTCCGCAAAACTTCTTCCGCATCGTCGATTTCTTGTACACTCTTTCCTGATCGTCGATCTTAGATCAGATGCATATTTTGGATTGCGGGATTTCCAAATTTGTTCAAACTACTTCTGTAATTTTTCTCCCACAACTTTGTTTCTGCATTTCTTCTGAACCATCGATTTCTGGTGGATTCAATCCTAGCCTTCGATCTAAGATCAAATGTGGATCTCGCTATAACTTTGTGGATCGCTCTATTGTTGAGAAAATTAGTTCTCATTGATGTCAAATTAGTTATCGAAATTCAAATATATGGTGGCACACTAAAGGTTGCAAGTATCCAGAATAACAAAGGAGTAACCCTGTTACAGGTTGCAGGTTGCAAGGTGAATGACAAACGAATAACCTTATAGCAAGTTGAATGACTGAGATCGATCATCAAATGTTCTTGCTGAATGAACTAGCGCAGAGGTTAAGCACATGTGAAGTGATAAAGTTTCTTGAAAGATTAAAGATACCTTCTACATTCTACCTTAGATTAAGGACGATATACGCTCTACCAAGATCGAATACAAACAATTAATACAGCAGATTTAGCAGATATAAACATAGAAACATTCACTTATAGAAAAAGCCTTCAGTGGCTCTGAAACATTCATCTCTTTATTCTTTTTACGCTTTTCACATCCAACCAAATTATTTATATTAGCAACGTACTCATTACAATACTCCCGCAGGATTGGCTTTGGAGGGTGAAGCTCATCACTACAACTACAGACTCCAACTATGGCAATTAAAGACTTTAATCTTTTCAGACTGAATTTCTTATGCAATCTTATACCACAGAGGGAAAGCTACAGAGCATACTTTTTGACTTCAACAAATAGAGCTCAACACATGAGCGACTCCAGAATTGAATGATGTCTAATGAGGCTCGAGGCCCTTATTTATACAATACTAGCCAATCACTTGGTGACTCTAAACTGGCACTAACAAGTCATAAAGAGAGATTCTGGAGTGATAGTGGGACCACACTATCATTATCTCATCCCTTCATGGTCCGAAGACATATGGGGACCCGGACTTCATCATGACGAACAAATAGCTGGCCGAAACACTTTACAGACATGGCCAACAAAATGACAAATATGCCCGACAAAATACTTTCAACAGAAACCGGCCCACCACATCTTTCAAACATGGAATCAAGAAAAATTTACATAAAGCAGATTTCAATCGTATGGATCACGTGCATGGCGACAGATGCACACTTCCTTGTCATCGATGTCGCATCCACCACAACAAAAGTCAAATTCATAGCTACTTTCATCATCATAGAAATCATCACACGATGGATACGGATCTTCAAGAGGTAGTGGAGGATATAGGTCAGCACTAAAACATCGTTGTACATCTGAACCATGGAAAATTGGATTCTCCTCACAATGGAACTCACCCTCAAACAGTGATTCAACTCGAAATTCTAGAGGGAGTTTACGGGTATGCAACTTGGCATCAATACGATTCCCATGGCGATCACGCTTGACAAACTTCTGCTCTATAAAAATGGTATGCTCCAGACGAGTGTACCTTCCTCCCTGGTGGCGTAGAAAAAATTTAAACCACTGGTGGTTTTGGTCATCCACCTCCATGTCGGCTTGCAGGTGCAATATGAAATTGGACCGATGGTTTACCCAATCTACATGCGGGCAGAACTTATAAAGTAGAACCTCAGTCCAACCTGACCAAGATTTATTCTAGAGATTACCTGGATCTCCACAAATCACAATAGACCTTTCTTCTCGACAAAATTGTAGAATCAAACTGTAAGACGACCAATTTAGGTTGCCTTCTCCAATGTCAACATACCAGACAGGCTGGTCATTTTCCTCATTGCAGTCTATCCAGAGTTCTTTGCAATTTTTTATCTTCGATTGAGCATTTTCAAAGCTTCTGAACACTACCCGTTCCCATCTTTCTAAAATTTGAAGCTTCAAAGGAGTACCTTGGATCTGTTTGATGAGAGTGATATCCAAGTACTTTTCTACTTCTTTTCTGGATGCAAAATGCAGCAGCTGTCTTCTTTCATCTTTAGAGAGGGACTCATCCCATGGATTTAAGAATAAACCCTTTCTCAGCTGGTACAAGGGACAAATAGGTGATTTACCTTTATCACTACTGGGTCCAGAACTTGATGAACCAGGAGTGAACATGCTTAGATCAGGAGCTGTAGGCTGTGATTTTTCTCTAGTAATTAGCATGCCAGCCAAACAATTCAAATAACCAGGTTTATAAACAATTTCATAATCAAAATTACTTAACCAAATAAACCAATTTAGAATTCTCAGTCATCAAGTTTTCATTCTTAAAGATTCCTGGCATATTCTTTAATCCTATTCTTATTACAAACTTAACAGGTTTCAAAAATAAAATAAAATGTTATATAGTCTTCTTCATAGCCAATATTTCTTTATGGCTTGATAGATAATTCAACTCGGCTGCTTTGAATGAACCCGATCCATAACCACACACATTTACTTTGCCTTCAATAACTTTGATCAACACACCACCCCAAGTGGAAGAAGAGGCATCGGTCTCAATGACTGACTGGCTAGTACCTTGAGGTAACGACAAGGCTGGGAGATTCTGGACTTTAGCTTTGATTGATTGGACTGCTAAAGTCATCTTATCAGACCATCTAGGTGGATTCTTTTTCAACCTCTGTTGCAGGACATCAATGTCATTGTCCTACCCTTTGTAGAATGGCCTTATGTAATTTAGGCTCCCTAGGAACCTTTGCAGCTGCGCCTTCTCTAGAATCCAATCAGGAAAGTGACTGAACACACTAAGGACATGTTTTTGTAGAATTACTTGTCCTTTTTGGATCTTGAATCCAAGGAAATCTATTTCAGTCTTACCTATCTCCATTTTGCTCTGGGACAGGACTAAACCATGCTTGTAGACCAGATCATAGAATGACTACAAATGTTTAAGATGATCCTGTAGATTTTTTGAACATATCACGATGTCATCTATAAACACCAATGCCTATTTCATATCCCTAAATATATCTTCCATTCTTTTCTGGAATTATGATGGGGCATTGTTTATTCCGAACAGCAAGGATTTCCATCGATATTGTCCATGAGGGACAACAAATGTCGTTTTGTAATGATCCTTTGCTTCAATGCCTATCTAGTAGAAACCAGACTTCAAATCAAACTTGCTGAATATAGTGCACCTAGCAATTCTCTGCAACAAACTTGCTTTATCGGGAAAAGGATATCTTACCTTCTAAAGGATTGCATTTAGGGGCTTGTAGTTAACAACCAATCTAGGTTTACCCCTTTTAATCTCAGAGTGCTTATTTACAACAAAAGCACGACACGCCCAAGGACTCTTGGAGGGCTCAATCAAACCTTTCTCTAGCAGCTCTTTATTTCTTTTGCACAGAAATCTCTTTTCAAAGGATACATTAATCTGGCTGAAGCTTTCAATGGCTTGATCTTCTAGAGTGGATCAAATGGAAAACTTACAAAGTATTTTTCACGTTTCCAGAAGGCACTAGGACTTTCAGAACAACAATATTTGATCATCTTAGCAGATATATCAGCTATATATTTTTCTTTATGCATTTTTGCATAGGTGATACAATGCTCCATTTTATAAAATTCAGCGACCTTGGGTTTTGAAACAGGTTCAAGCATAACTACTTTACACTTGCCTTTTGATTCAAATGATAAGGGACACACGACCAACTGATTATTCATAGTGCAGGAAAAGAACATCTTCAATTTATCTACAGAGAAAGGACTGGCTCTAAGGATAAACTCAGAACCAAGGATACAGTCTTCCTTGATACTGTCTAGTCTATACAAAGACAAAACTTCAGACTTATCAGAAATCTGCATAGGGAAATTTTCTACTTTACCAGTCAGTGAGACGGGAGTACCTTCAATTGCTAAACCATCGTCTGCTGTCTTTTTCCAGTAAAATAAAGGAATAGATGATCCTCTGGCAAGATTTAACTAACAATAGGAGTCAATCATACAACTCAAAGAATAAGACTTATATTCAGGAGGACAAAAATTAAGATTTATAAACAGCTTAGGACATTGGAATAGACCCAAGTTTGGATCAGGAGAGGAAGGAGGAGAGACTACTTTTTGTTCTGGGTTCTTCATATCGTGTCCAAGATGTTTGTTGAGTTCTTGATCAGAAGACTGGTCTTTCTCAGCTACCAGTATAATTAACATATATTTTAAGCTTTCTATCTCAAAAACTATCTTCTTCAGCTATTGTTGCTTATCTTTTATCTGGAGCCTAAGCATATTTTCTTTGTCTCTTCTATAACTATGTCTTGACTCATGCTCATCAAGGTAGTTCCTATAAATATCAGCTGGATTATAGTGTACAGGAATATCTGAAGGTGAATCTACTTTTCCTTTTCCTTTACTGGTTCGTTCAAGAAGACTTAAGAGTTTCTTCTTTAAAGTTTCAGTCTTTGTCAAAAGATCTTCGAGCACAGCTAGCCTTTTATCTGTTTTTGTAGCAGCAATTTCTACTGCTATTTTTATTTCTGTTGAATCATGCAAGAGATGATTCAGCAACTCAAGCTTTGTTGCTATTGATTCTATTTTTTTTTCTTCCATTTGTGTTTTCAGGTAGATGATATCTTGAGCTATATCATTTAGATTCTGTGTAGTTAACTTTTGCTGCATATTACCACAGTTCACAAGCTTGACTTCGTCTGAGATAGTTT
The DNA here is from genome assembly GCA_001517045.1 of Pseudotsuga menziesii. NCBI lineage: Eukaryota > Viridiplantae > Streptophyta > Pinopsida > Pinales > Pinaceae > Pseudotsuga > Pseudotsuga menziesii. The sequence goes on along the minus strand of LPNX010743069.1, from coordinate 1,319,495 downwards.
GATCATGGGTTGAGGACTTATAAGGAAGAAATTATTTTTTAATTTGGCCATCTATGGAGAATTGTCGAAAAGGGGTTTTTGGAAGATTTCGTCCTGGAATGAATGATATTTTCCCTTGATTGACAACTTCCATTCCTGTATTACTCCTAGGCAGAGAGAACATACCTAAGGTAGGTGGATCCTTATTCTTATGATGTTGTATCTTTTGAAGAATCTTATGACATGCAGGACATTCAGTATGCTGGCCACGATGTTCATTATCATGCAACCTAGAGAAGGACGATTGCAGGGAAGAGGTAGAAATAGAGTTTGATTTGGCTTGACACCTGGCATTGTTATAGGAAGTAGAGGAAGTAGATCTGATTAGTGGAGGTGTAAATTTGTGGGTAGGGGCTTCATTTGGGACTCGAAAAGAACTGGTAAACCTATCAAAAAAGGTAAGAGGCTAAGCAGAAAAAGAATTTGCTAGTCTCTCATTATTCCTAAGTTATTTGTATTTTACTTCCCATAGACTGGGATAGTTTATGCCAGTCCAATCGAATGTAACTAGGGTAGATTGTTTAGATTTCTCATATTCCACCACGCTATGCAAGTGTGAACTATGATGCACATGTGATCATAGAGGGGGAAGAGTATCATTTCCAAACCTAGTGACCACAGCACCTTTTAACTGGATAATCTTCGATCCAGTGTCCATGTTGAAACCCTTAGGCAAGATATAAACCTTGAGCATATCATATATGTATGGATCCTCCAAACTAACAGAATATTTAGGGTAGATGGTAACGAAGGCAGGACCATCATACAGAGGAGCGGTAAAACCGCCAATTATTGCATCAAAAAAATTACGATGGTGAGTGTCTATTGCTACACACAAAGAAGAAAATGGCAAATATGGGCGAACTAGCGGCCCCAAGCCAAGCTTAATAGCTCCTAAGTGGACATATTTAAAACCTTGGGATTTTGCCTAATCTATCTGACATTTTTCTAATAGATTTATATGGACTAGTTCATCCTTATTAGTGAATGACACATCTATTGAAGACACTTTTATTTGTGTTGCATTTTTTAAAGACCACCAGTTTAGTTTATAGACATCTTTCGGGAGAATAGCAGGCAACTGCCAATTTTCAGATGGGTTTAGGTCTTGGATATGTATAATAGAAGAATCAGAAGTGGATGCTTCATTATAGAAGGATGATCTATGTTCTGCCAATGAAACCTCTGTATCATTAGCGGACTCACAATCTAAGGTAGCGAGTGAAACTAAGGTTAGTCACGCCCTAGATCCAGCGGCTGAGGATCAGTTCCGCAAGAGACAAGCGGAAGGACGAAGTTCTACAAAATATCAAGATCAAACGGCTGATATTAGTTCCACTAAAAGGAGATCGACGGTGTGAAAGGAAAATGCAAAAAGGGAAATATGGAAATAACATTTAAAGATTCATTGAACCTGAACCCTGCATCCCACATCCCGAAAGATCGACGGTGAATAAGAATTCCGTGAGAGATCGACGGTTCGAAAAATGAAAGGAGGAGAAGTGCGAAAGCAATGTTTGAGATTTTGAGAACCCGCACCCTACATCCCACATTCTGGAAGATCAATGGTCATGGAAGGGCCTATAGGAGATCAATGATGCAGAAAGACAACTGCGAAAATCATGAAAAGAAATTTTGGAAAAACCCGCATTCCTCAATCTGTATCTTACCTCAGATCAACGATCAGGAAAACACTCGACGAAGATCAACTGTGGGGAATCATTGATGAGGAAACCATGGTGTAGAAATATGGTTTTGAGGACTAAATCTATGCATTAGATCGACGGTCTGGAGAGAATTATAAATAGGATCAATGACTCTGATTAAAGATGGAAGATGATCTTGCAGAAAGAAGATGGATATTGCAGAAGCACCAGAAAATGATAAACAAGGTTGCGGAAATGAATTCTGATTTGTGGGAAGAATGAAACGTTGCCTTTGCTGAAGTGATGCGATGCTTGAATGGGTAGATGATGAAGAGATATGTCTGTAAGTAAATATTCACGATCCAAAACAAAAGAACGTGGCTATGGAGAGATGCGTTGGTAGATAATAGGTAAAAGGTATTTATTGAATGAATGTGTAAAGAATAAAGTGTCTCTGTTAGTAAGCCTGATAGAGTCCAAAGTGGATAGTTTTTCAACTGTTCTAAAAGACTAATAATATTAGTCTAGGGTGGCAGGGTGGTGCTAGGGCAGGCCACAGGTCTGCAAGGGGTCAAAGCCGCCTTCCAGTCGTAGCTGGAGAATAGGGTGTTGTAGTTGGAGAACAGGGTGTCGTAGCATCATTGTCTGTTGAAGCAGACAGAAAACCATAGGGGTGTTGTAGCATCCTTGTCTGTAGTTACAAGAAAAATCTAGGGTGTACCTACATCCTTTATGTTGCAGCAGATAAACAATTTTGTAAATTCATCTTATTAATGAGTTTGTGTTGGTGGTTTTCTCTTTTGAGGTTTCCACAATAAAATCTGTGTTCTGATTGTTTATTTTTGTGTATTTTCAATTAAAAAATGACAATATTGATTCACCCCCCCCCCTTCTCAGTATTGTGGGATAAACCAACAATTGGTATCAAAGTAGGTTCCTTCACAAACAGCTTAACCACTGGAAGGAATATCCCATCCAATAATTACAATGGATCAACAAGAAGGATTGGCCACTAACAAACCTCCACTATTTACAAGAGGAAATTATGCTTACTGGAGTGTAAGAATGACCTGTCATCTAACTTCCCTAGGATGGAAGGTTTGGGAAGCAACTGAAAAGGACCTTAATATAGGAAACCAATACCATACATGTTAATGTATTTGTAACTTCGGAATGTATTCATCTATGTATCTTATGTATTGTATCCCGATGTTTATCCGGGATGTATCTATAATATAATTGAGTCATGTTGTCATGCCTCGATGTTCCAATCGGGAAAATAAATATTGTAAATAATTCATGTCAAGTCATAGTAGGTAACCCTCCGATTGTGTAAGGGTTAAAGTCCCTGCAGTTCCAAGGCACTAGGGTTATTAGACTCTCCAAGTAGAGGTCGGCCCTAGTAGGGTTTTAGTCATGCTGGGATTAGTATAAATAGAGATCTAGGATCTCTATTTAATACACAAGTCATACACACTCAAGTGTAGCGCACAGTTAAGGAAGGAGAAGTTACTAGAGCTAGACAAGAAGAAGATTACTGCTGTTGGGAGATCACTTACTGTTTTGGGGCTTTTCCTGTTTTGGTGCTGATTCTATCTTTGAGGAAGTTGCAGGGTTTTTCCATTTATTGTTTCCCTGAGGATAAACACTATGTTAATTGTCTCTTGTGTTTGATTGCTGTGCTTTTTATTCTCTCAGTAAAGATCCTATTATAATGCTAGCTTAATGATGAAATTCTAACATGGTATTAGAGCTAACCTGAGAAGAAGACACTATGCCACTGCAGGAACTAGGGATTCCTAGTTTGTGGATATTCCTCCATAGATTTTCAGCAAAAGTAAGGTGGAATAACTCTCCTCCTTAGGGCGCATCTTTCTGTCGAAGCAGAATCCAATTTTGAGGTTTTTCAGTTTTGGACCTGTCACTGTTGTCGAAAATTAGGGCTTTTCACAGAAGAGGAATTTTTCAGTGATCCCAAGCCTGGATTGATATCCTCCCCAAAATCGAAGTTAGGGACAAATTTCAAGGCATTTGGAAGGACAGAACTCCAGAAAAGCAAAACCCTAATTTGCTCATGAACCAGCTCTGCAGGATTTCAGCTCAAGTTTCAGATCCGACATCTTGAACCTGGTAAGATCTAAATATTTTGTATTTCCATTTGAGGTTCTCAATTGAAGATGTCTCATCATACCAAGCTTGATGAAAATATTGAGGGAGATGATAACTTCCGAGCTTGGAAGTATAGGATCTCCCTGGTCCTAGAAGAGAATGAATTAGACTCCTATATCAATGAGGAGGTTCCAGTCCCAGAGGGAGATGAGGCTAAGGCCTTGCATAAGAAGAAGATGGTTATGGAAAAGAGAATCATTGCTGATTCTATCAAGGATCATCTCATACCACATGTATCCTCCCTTAAGACACCTAAAGCTATGTTTGATGCCCTAACCAAATTGTTTGAAGGGAAGAACATTAACAGGAAGATGACCTTGAGAAACCAATTGAAGAATGTGAAGATCCAGAATACTGAGACTATTCAGTCTTACTTTACAAGGTTTTCTCAGATCAAAGAGAAGCTAGAAGCAATATATGAAGAAGTGGAAAATGCAGAGATTGTGATGACCACCTTGAATGGTCTCCCTAGATCATGGGACTCTTTCATTCAAGGAATCTGTGCCAGAAAGAAGTTAGTCAATTTCAGCAGGCTATGGGAAGAATGCTCTCAAGAAGAAGCTAGGATAGCAGCTCAAGAAGAGAAGATGGGTAGTGAAGATCAAGCTCTCACAGTTCACTCCAAGAAAAACAGGAGGAACAATTATCACTCCAAAGGTAAGACCTCACACTCTAGAAAATATCTAAGTACCATTAGATGTTACACATGTGATGAAAAATGTCACATATCCAAATTTTTCCCTAACAAAAGAAATCTAAGGAAGAAGGGAAACAAGAGAAGACTTCATGCCCATGCTGTAGAGGATGATGAACCTTCTTCAAAGAGAATCAAACAAGGAAGCGATGACTCTTCAAGTGAGGATGAATATGTACTAATCTCCGCTCTCACGGGAACTGTTTCACATGGAAGCAATGATTGGCTTATAGACAGTGGTGCTTCCAAGCATATGAGGGGATTCAAAGAATCATTTGTAAAGCTATCTGAACATGAGTCACCTCACAAGGTGAAACTTGGGGATGACGACCAGTATCCAATAAAAGGTAGTGGTGAATCCTTCTATAAACTAGACTCTTGAAAGTCTTTGAAGATGAAGAATGTATTATTTGTTCCAGGTCTAAATAATAACCTCCTCTCCATATCTGCATTGGATGCAAAAGGAATGAGAGTTGATTTTGTAGATGGCCAAGTTATCATGTGGCCAAAAGGAAAGACTTTTGATGATGCAATTGTGATCGGAGAACAAGAAGGAGGCTTATACAAGTTGAAGGGTCAACCAGATCAAGCTTTGGTTCATGACACAGTAGAACCAAATGAACTATGGTATAGAAGGATTGCACATGTGCATTACAGAGCACTACCACTTGCAAGCAAAGTTGTTGAAGGTCTTCTAGAAATACAAGAAAAACATGAAGGGGTCTGCAAGGGATGCGCGAAAGGAAAGAATACAAAGAAGACATTTCCAAGTAGAGAAAGTAAAGCAAAAGGAATCCTGGAAATCATTCACTCCGATGTGTGCGGACCAATGTCATCAAACTCACTAAGCGGGTATGTGTACTATGTTTATTTTATTGATGACTTTTCTAGGAAGACATGGATTTACTTCATGAAGAATAAAGATGAAGTGTTTAGCAAGTTCAAGGAATTCAAAGCTTTGATCGAGAACCAGACTAAAAAGAATATCAAGACTTTTCGATCAGACAATGGTGGAGAATTCACTTCAAATGATTTCAAGGAATTATGTAAGGACTCAGGGATTAAGAGGGAGTTGTCTACTCCTTACAATCCACAACAAAATGGGGTTGCAGAGAGGAAGAATAGAACCATCATGAAAGCTGCAAGAGCTATGCTTCATGATCAAGATCTTCCTATGCACCTTTGGGCAGAAGCAGCAAGAATAGCAGTGTATGTACAGAACCATACTCCACACAGAGTACTTGAGAACAAGACTCCTGAAGAAGTCTTCCTACGGCAAGAAACCAGAAGTCATCCATCTCAGAATATTCGGCTGTCCTGTGTACATACACATTCCAAAAGAGAAGAGAACAAAATTAGATCCTTCAGGAAAGAAGGGTATCTTTGTGGGATACTATGAAAGCTCAAAGGCTTACAGAATATACTTCCCAAGATTCAAAAATATTGATGTCAGCAGGGATGTAACATTTGACGAAGATTCAGCCTACATCAAATCCAAAAAGAAACCTGCTAAAGAACCTGAAGAAGCAGAAGCTCCTAGAATTCATGATACAATCATGAACGAAGAAACTCAAGAAGAAGATAGAGAATTTGAAGAACCACAAAGACCTAACGATGCACCACATGAGAAGAATCCTCACAAGAGGAAACCTGCTTGGGTACAAGAGATTATCCAAGGTGCAGAAATATTTGGGGTTCCAGAAGAGAATCTCAGAGAAAGAAAAAGGACCAAATCATGTTCCAGTTATGTAGCTCTATTATGTGACTTCATTGATAAAGAACCTTCCAAGTATGAAGAAGTGGCAGATCAGAAAGAATGGAAGGATGCAATGATCGAAGAGTATCAATTGAGCATGAAGAATGATGTTTGGGATGTTGTCCCAAGACCAGAAGGGAAGTGAGTAGTAACTTCCAAATGGATCTACAAGATCAAGCATGTTGCAGACGGTAGCATTGAAAAGTATAAGGCAATATTTGTGGCTTGGGTTTTCTCCCTAAAAGAAGGAATAGACTATGAAGAAACCTTTGCACCTATAGCCAGATACACTTCCATCAGATCGGTACTTGCTCTGGATGCAGTAATGAAATGGAAGATACACCAAATGGATGTCAAGACTACCTTCTTGAATGGTGTAGTAGAAGAGGAAGTGTATGTAGAATAGCCACTCGGTTTTGAGACACATGACAGGGAGTCTCATGTGTGTAGATTGAAGAAATCCCTGTACGGTCTGAAACAGGCACCCAGGAAATGGTACGGCAGAATTGACAGCTTTCTATCCAGTTTGGGCTTTACCAAGAGTAAAGCAGATTCCAACCTTTACTACAAGGTGGAAGGTGGCAACCCGGTGATACTTCTACTATATGTAGATGATCTATTTGTGACAGGTATGAATGGGTTGATTACTGATACGAAGAGAAAGCTTGCTGCTAAGTTTGAGATGAAGGACTTGGGAATGATGCACTATTTCCTAGGTATGGAGGTGTGGCAGACTATAGATGGAATCTTTCTTGGACAAGAAAAGTATGCAGTAGAGATCCTGAAGAGATTTGGGATGATGGACTGCAAGGCATTGACCACACCTATGGCATCAAACCTGAAGCTATTGGGTGATGCTTCATCAGAGACAGTTGATGTCACAATGTATCATACGATGATTGGGTCCTTGATGTACCTAATGAACACGAGACCAGATATTTGCTTTGTTGTGAACACCTTGAGCCAATACTTGACAGATCCGAGACATGTTCACTTGACTGCTGCAAAGCATATTATGAGGTACCTGAAGGATACGGTTGATTATGGGCTCAAGTATAAGTTTGATCAAAAGATTAACCTGGAGGGTTATGTTGATTCAGATTGGGTAGGCAGTGCCATCGATAGGAAGATCACTTCAGGGTGTTGCTTTAGTATGGGATCGGGTGTGATCTCATGGTTTAGCAGGAAGAAATCCTGTGTGGCACTGAGTACAGCTGAAGCAGAGTATTATGCAGCCTGTTTAGCTAGTTGTGAGGTAGTATGGCTGAGGAAGCTACTGTCCGATTTGTTTGATCTCCAATTAGATGCTACTTGTATATACTGTGACAACTAGAGCTGTGTAAAGTTGTCCGAGAATCCAGTATTCCATGACAAGTCGAAGCATATTGAAATCAAGTATCACTATATCAGGGATATGGTGTAGAGGGGAGCAGTGAAGCTTCAGTATGTTGTGACGGACGAACAGGTAGCTAATGTGTTGACTAAGCCATTGGCTAAGGTGAAGTTTGAGTACTTCAAGGAGAAGCTTGGTGTTCTCTAGATCGAGGTTCCTCCCAAGAGGAATTGATGTGTCCGTGTTACGCCATTTTGACATGATGAGAGGATTGGTTCCTTCCATGATCAGATATAAGTGCAGTGCCATTCCGACATGGTGAGAGGATTGGTTCCTTCCATGGTCGGATGTAAGGGCTGTGACATGGTGAGAGGATTGGTTCCTTCCATTTTCAGGTATATGTGTATGCCACATCCAGCATGAAAAAGGGATGGCTCTGTGAAGGCTAATCTAGTATGAAAAAGGACTAGCTCTGAGTAGCAGCCACATCTGGTATGAAAAAGGACCAGCTATGTGATGCCTCATCTGGTATGAAAAAGGACCAGCTTTGTGATGCCCTACCTAGTATGAAAAAGGACTAGCTCTGGGAAGGCTCATCTAGTATGAAAAAGGACTAGCTCTGAGTAGCTGCCACATCTGGTATGAAAAAGGACCAGCTCTGTGATGCCTCATCTGGTATGAAAAAGGACCAGCTCTGTGATGCCCTACCTAGTATAAAAAAGGACTAGCTCTGGGAAGGCTCATCTAGTATGAAAAAGGACTAGCTCTGAGTAGCTGCCACATCTAGTATGAAAAAGGACCAGCTCTGTGATGCCTCATCTGGTATGAAAAAGGACCAGCTCTGTGATGCCCTACCTAGTATGAAAAAGGACTAGCTCTGGGAAGGATCATCTAGTATGAAAAAGGACTAGCTCTGAGTAGCTGCCACATCTGGTATGAAAAAGTACCAGCTTTGTGATGCCTCATCTAGTATGAAAAAGGACCAGCTCTATGATGCCTTACCTAGTATGAAAAAGGACTAGCTCTGGGAAGGCTCATCTAGTATGAAAAAGGACTAGCTCTGAGTAGCTACCTCATCTGGTATGAAAAAGGACCAGCTCTGAGATCATACATCCAGTATGAAAAAGTACTGGTTCTGTAGAGGTTCCGATGACGAGAAGAATCAAGAGATAGCACCTGTGATGATGCCTAGTGATGATCCAGATCGAGTGATGATGATCCAGATCTAGTAATGATGATCTAGCAATGATGATCCAGATCGAGTGATGATGATCCAAATCCAGTGATGATCCAGATCCAGTGATGATGTCCCATGATGATCTAGATCAGGTGATGATCCAGATCCAGTGATGATGTCCCATGATGATCCAAATCGAGAGATGATCCAGATCCGATGACTAGAAGATGGCTTGAAGATGAAGATGACTTGAAGATGAAGATGACTTGAAAACGAAGATGACTTGAAGACTCAGAAGACATGAGATGTAGATGACAAGATGATCTAGAGAAGAAGACTAGTGCTAAAAATTGTGTCGAAAGAATACCTTCCTAGTTAAGAGGGAGTGTTAATGTATTTATAACTTCAGAATGTATTCATCTATGTATCTTATGTATTGTAACCTGATGTTTATCTGGGATGTATCTATAATATAATTGAGTCATATTGTCATGCCCCGATGTTCCGATCGGGAGAACCAATAATGTAAATAAGTCATGTAAAATCATAGTGGGTAACCCTCCGATTGTGTAAGGGTTAAAGTCCCCGCAGTTCCGGGGCACTAGGGTTATTAGACTCTCCAAGTAGAGGTCGGCCCTAGTAGGGTTTTAGTCATGCTGGGATTAGTATAAATAGAGATCTAGGATCTCTATTTAATACACAAGTGATACACACTCAAGTGTAGTGCATAGTTGAGGAAGGAGAAGTTACCGGGGCTAGACAAGAAGAAGATTACTGCTATTGGGAGATCACTTACTGTTTTGGGGCTTTCACTTTTTTGGTGCTGATTCTATCTCTGAGGAGTTTGCGGGGTTTTTCCATTTATGGTTTCCTTGAGGATAAACACTGTGTTCATTGTCTCTTGTGTTTGATTGTTGTGCTTGTTATTCTCTTAGTAAATATCCTAATATAATGCTAGCTTAATGATGAAATTCTAACACTACAAACACAGTTGAACTAGGTGAATATGAAGATAATGCCAAAGCCATAAATGCAATCTTAAGTGGTATAACAAACTCGGTATTTACTAAAGTTACGCAATGCACATCCGCTAAACAAGCTTGGGACAAGTTGAGAATTATATATGAAGGAGAATATAAGGTTAAAGAATCCAAACTTCAAACATATAAAGGTCAATTTGAAAGTCTTAAAATGAAAGAAGAAGAGAACATTGGTGAATACCTTCTTCATGTAGAAAAAGTTATTAATGCGATCAGAGGGCTTGGAGGAAAATTAAAAGAAAAGGTAGTAAGAAACGTATTAAGAACATTACCAATGAGATATAACCCAAAGGTATCCACCTTAGAAGAATGATATGATCCTAAAAATGTAGCAATGGATGAGTTACATGGAATTCTCACTGTGTATGAGATGAGAACAGGACAAAACAGATCCTCAATAAAAGAAGCAGCTTTTAAAGCCTCCTTAAAAAATGAATCAGAAAATCTAAATGATGAGGAAGCCTTTTTCATTAATAAACTTGAGAGAGGGACTGAAAAATACAAGGGGAAGTCACCTTTAAAGTCTTTTAATCGTGGAAGGATTGGACATTTTTCCTCTAAATGCACTTACACTAAACAAGATGAGAATGAAGAGAATGAAACTTCAAAATTCAAAAAGGGTAAAACAGGAAACAAGAAAAAATCCTATGGGAGAAAGAAAATTGTTTACAACATGGAAGACAATGAAGATTCAGATGAAGTGAAGTTGAAGAAACTGAAGTTTTATTTATGATCCTAGATACTCAATCCTCAAATAGTGACTCAGATGTGGAAGGAGAAGTAGACCTAAGAGATGAACTTGTAAGCACCCTTCAAGAACTTGAGAAATGTAGGAAAAAGAACAAATAGTCAAATATTATCATCAGTCAGTTGGAAGCTCAACTTCTAGATGCCAAAAAGGTTGAGGAGGACCTAATCCTATAGCTCAAAAGAAGAATACAAGAGTCTAAAAACATTGCAGAAGAAATCATGCAATTCAAGAGAAAGCTTGATGTAGAAACTATCAAATCAAAATTTGAGAATAGCTCAAGGATTCCAGATGACATTCTGAGTAGCCAAAGACCATCAAGTGATAGGTTTGGTTTGGGGTTTGTTAAAAAGAGAAGAATAATCCAGAAAGTTTTCCTGTCACCAATCAAGAAGGAACCATGAAAAGATATGCTGAAGTTCTAAAGATTCCAGCTAAAAGGGAAGAAAGTAAGAAAGTAGGATTAACTTCTCAAGATAAAAGTAGAAATAATATAGCTCCCAAGAGACCAAATAGATATCTACAGATATTTGTAGGTCACTTCTATTCTTGTAACAATTTTGGTCATAAAGCCATAAATTGCAAAATTGAAAGAAAGGTTTATGAATACAAGAACAAATCATCAAGTAACAAGTCGAAGGGAAATAAGAAACTTTTTACACTACTCCAAAAATATGACATGGAATGTTATAAGTGTAATAACCATGGACATATGGAAAGAGACTGTAAATTGAAGAATCCTATGAGGAATAATGTTGCAATCAAATCTCAGAACACCAAACAAAAGAAGTATTGGAGAGAAAAGGAAGAATATGATAGTTCCATGATTGCTTTATGATCAACCAAAAGCAAAAACTTATGGAACTTGGACAGTGGTTGTTCAAAACATATGACCGGTGACCCAAGCAAATTCATAACCTTCAAAGATAATAAGGGAAAAGTCACTTTTGGAGATAGTTTGTCCTCCAAAATACTCGACAGAGGAACAGTTGTGGTCAATAGCAAGATCAAAGCATAAAATGTTGTGTTGGTTGAAAACCTCAAACCCAAAATTCTCAGTGTAAGTCAAACATGTGACCAAGGACACATTTGCATATTTGACTCAAAAAAATGTGAAATCAAGAATAAGAAATCAGGAAAGGTCGTTGGCATTGCTATGAGAAATACAAATAATAAATACATCTTGGAAAATGAAAACCAAGGCTACTTAAGTATGGTAGATGAAAGTTGGTTATGGCATAGAAGGTTGTGACATTTAAGTTTTGATAATCTTTCCAAAATAAGAACAAAGGAAGTTGTAAGAGATCTACCAAAAATTGTGTTTCCTATCAACTTTGTACGTAAACATTGTCAACATGGGAAGCAAACCAGAGCCATTTTTAAAATAAAAGAACATATGACCCCACACCCTCCGGAAATAATACACACAGACCTTTGTGGACCAACCAGAACTAAAATATTGCAAGGAGATCACTATTTCATGTTGCTCATTAATGATTACACAAGGATGATATGGGTGGCATTCCTCAAAGAAAAATCAGAAGCTTTTGAAATTTTTAAAATATCCAAGGAAATGGTTGTAAATGAGTCAGGTATGAAAATCAAGTGTCTTAGATCAAATAATGGGGGAGAATTTCCCTCAAATGAATTCAATAAGTTTTGTGAATGTCATGGAATTAAGAGACAATTTTCAGCTGCAAAAACTCCTCAATAGAATGGGGTTGTTGAAAGGAAAAACATAACAGTCCAAGAAGCTTCTAGAACTATGCTTAATGAATAAAAACTGTGAGATTCATTTTGGAGAGAAGCTGCATACACAAATGTCTACATACGTAATAGAGGACAACTCATAGTGAATGAGGATAAGACCCCCTATGAATTGTGGTATGGAAGACCAACCTCAGTCAAATATTTTAAAGTGTTTGGCAGTAACGGTTACATCAAAAGAAATGAGGATGACCTTGGAAAGTTTGATTCCAAGACTGATGAAGGAATCTTTTTGGGATACTCATCCACCAAAAAGGCATATAGATGTTACAATAAAAGGTTACATAAAATTGTAGAAAGTGCTGATGTGAAAATAGATGATATAAAACTAGGGAAGGAGAAAAATCTTGATAGTATTGAAAATACATGTGATGATGAAATAAAAGACCTACAAAAGGACTTGAACATTCATAATGAAGAAGAAGACAAAGATAAGGAAGATACATAGGAAGACAATGAAGACTTCCCTAGATATGACACTAAAACTCCTTTTAGGAGGGTACAAGAGGATCGTCCGAAGTCACAGATCATGGGTGATAAAAATGATGGAGTCAAAACAAGAAGAAAACTACCAGGGTGGAACAAGCCCTGTTGGGCCCAGAAATGACCCCTTTTTTACTACATTTACCTATATCTTCTTGCCTTATCCTACTCCATTGGATGTACCAAACAGATGTTTTCCTTCACTTGAACCCTTAATTTACACAAGTATGGTCAATTATTGTTCTATCTTATTAAATACTTATGATTGTCGTAATTAGTACCCTATACCTTGGATTATACTAATGTATGGTGATTTTATAAAGGATAGCTCGAGCTGTGAAAGATACAGGTGTAGCAGGTTGAAGAAGTCAAAAGAGAAATGGATATTTATGGCTAAGTTGATCGTTCCCAACCCCACCTCTACACCTGGGATGCAGTCAAAGGTTACCATTCCACACAAGTTGTACAAGGGTGGCTGGGACAAACTCGGATGCAACAACGCATCGCTGCTCAAGGAAAGATATGACCAACGGAGTATCTTTTAGATTGTTTATGTTCCTTAATCGTTGGCTCAAATAACAGATCTCCTATATTTTCTGCTCGTATCTTGTCCACAGCTGTAACATCATGTTGTAATTAGGCAGCCTGAAGATTAGATATCTTCATGGCTGCACGATATTAGTGGATAGGGGTTACAACTATAAATGTATAAATATGGGGGAGTATTCAAAGCCAGGGGTTGGAAAATAGTAATTTTATTGTATGAGCTATGATAGAGGTTGTGTGATCATCTCGCCATTTTAATACAAGGAGTTTGATTCTTTAGATCTTGTCGTTCTAACATGTGCCAACTTCAACATCTCTGTGCGAAGTCTGGGCCCACCTTTCTACAAATATTGCAGAGTTAATTAGGTATTTTATTTATTCTTTTGTGTGGTGTGAATCTTATGATAAATTCATTTATTTACAGTAGCTGCAAAAGTCAACGATTTATTATGTGTTCCTTTGAATGATCAGTAATTACATTCCCTATAAATTGCAGTGGTGTGGTGTGACAGTCGACTGTGTAGGTTAACTTTGTTTTATGCAATAGTGTGATAGTTGTAATAGCCTTGTTCATCCCTAGTTATTTCAATTGTTGTTTTCTTTAGATATTTTCACTTCATCCCTTTACAGTTATAATTGTGGAACTTAATGCCTGCACTTTGAATTCCTAGATTAAGTTGAATTAAGATAGTTGAGATGGATCTTCAGATGGCTTGGTAATTTAGGATTTAACTTTCTGCAAGAGTAAGCTTAGATTTATATTTTCTGAATCATTTATTTCTGATTTGAAGCTGTAGGAAAGCAATTGTGATTCTGAATTCTTAAGAAGGTTCTTTAGACTAAATTAGTTATGGGAAGGATCTAGCTGAACAGACAAGTAGGGTAGTTCATCTAAAGTATCAGCTACTTAGTGTTTAAGCATAGATAGTGTGAATTATCATTGAAATAAAAGACTTCCCTGAGTTGACAATAAATATTGAACGCTCTCTATGTTGGTTTTAATTAACTGGTATATTGGGTGCCCAACATTTTGGCGTCATTTCCAGGGATGATAATTATTAGACACCATAGTAGTTGCATCCATTCATTTTTCTTCAGTCATTTTTAAAGCTTGCATGTTTTGGGTTGTATGAATAAAAGGAGAGTACAGCGTGATAATCCCACAACTCCCAAACCCCCCCTAAATACTAACATTGCAGGTGGACGAGGTCGAGGCCATGGTGGAAATCTAGCATTAGGAAGGAGAACATTCATCGGTGATCTAGTTGATAGGACCAATTATTCTACTGGAGCTCGCCATCAAGGATCATCTGTCAGAAGGATTCCAGTTACTCCTGGAGTGGCTACATTAGCTGCTACGGTGGAGAACATGGGAGGAGTTGCGACACCATCCGGTCTCCCTGGGGGCAAAGACAGAGATAGTGCTGTGTGGACTAACCGAGAAGTGATTTATCACATCAACGAGAAGGAGGTAACAAAATAAGAGTGGACACAACTTCATTAGAAGTGGGAAGATCAAAACAAGCAGAGACAGGAGGAAGAAGAAGGAAACATGAATAACAGACGGGAAATAGAAGATCATGGGGAAGTAGTAGGGGAAAACTATAGAAATTCAGGCCTGCAGTAGATTAATTTCACTCACAGCAATTAACAATTGATCATGCAAATTATCAACAATGGAGACTGAATATGGAGCTGTAACACAAAATTATATTAACTGAGTGTACAATAGCCAACCCTGTAATAACATAGGCTGCTGAATATATAGAATACATGAGCAAATTGAATGCATAAGGAAGCATCCAAATCTAGCATAAAGTAGGCTTACCCAAAATAGGCAAATCCCCCATAGGTGTAAAAAGATGATCCCAAATCTATCAAGGACCCCACGAATTAGCAAGGGCGCATCGGCAAGCTAAA
>LPNX010743069.1:1284012-1301691 GCA_001517045.1 Pseudotsuga menziesii | reverse complement strand
AAGAGCAGAGGGGTTTGAGTAAGGCAGGAAGTGTGAAAACATGTATACCTTGTGAGCATGATTCGCTACTCCTTTTGCAATAATTCTTCCACTTGATATTTATGTGATCTCAAATTCATTTGGTGAGAATGTGACTTTCTTAGGAGACCCAGTGTGGGTCATCTGGTACACTGACAGAAGGTTGGAGGCGAGACCAGGGACATACAGCACATTGTTGAAGTTACCATGATCAAGTTCTATCCTTCCTTTGCCTATGTTGAAGGGACATAGGCTGCTGAATATATAGAATACATGAGCAAATCGAATGCATAAGGAAGCATCCAAATCTAGCATAAAGCAGGCTTACCCAAAATAGGCAAATCCCCCATAGGTGTAAAAAGCTGATCCCAAATCTATCAAGGACCCCACGAATTAGCAAGGGTGCATGGGCAAGCTAAAGAGTGGTCAAATGGCAGCTCATACATGATTTTGCATGGAGGAAAGAGTGGAGGAGGAAGAGGCAACAAAGCTGATTCACCTCACCTAGTCTTGCTTTCCTATGTGCCTTAAAACACTGAAAAAGTAGGCAATAAAGTAGAAAAAGTAGAAGGGTGCCTAAGAGGCCAGGAATAAAGCAGATTTGATTCCCAGGACTTTCCCAAGTGCTCCATGAGTCAATAATGGCAAGTTTGACCTCTATGGATAGGCAATTAGCAACTTGCACATGGTGGGACTCATGGACTAGGCAAATAAGACAAAATAAATGAAATAATGTCTAAGTGGGTAAATAATATGGGTTGATTATTCTAACAAAAACAATCATGATGGTGATGTTCCCACAGAGGAGACAATTGCTACCCTCCAGTTCCCTATTCAATAGCCAGAAGGGATATCCCCCATGAAAAATATATCACCATCGATGTTGCCTCGTTTTTATGGAAAAGCAGCAGAGGATCCAGATGAATTTCTTTTTGAATTTGACATCCTCTATCATAGCTATGATTACATCACCAATCAACAGAAGCTGAAACTTTTTCCTACTACTCTGAAGGACAATGCGTTACGTTGGTTCATGAGCCTGGGTGGGGGAACTATCACCACCTGGGATTGGATGAAACAAGTATTCCTAGAGAAATATCAAGAGTACTGCAATACCAAATATAAGAGAGAATAATTGTTTAAAGTGATACAAGGGACGATGAAAGCCTGGAAGATTTTGTTGAAAGGATTTTATACAATGTGTAGAGAGCTAGACAGACTGATGTGCTCAAGATAATCCTACTTCGTGGGATTAGGGATGATTTCCTAGACATGTTGAACCTATTAGGAAAGGGGGATATCTCAAATGAGTCCTTTGAAAGGATTGTTGAATTATGCAAAAGGTATTCCAAGAACAACAAACAGGACAAACGAGATAGATTAGACCGAGATGTCTTCAACATAACATAGAAGTCGTCTAATGGAGGAGCTACCTGGGCATAAATAGGAAATCTCCTCAAAAATTTCAAAATAGAAATGATGAGATCCATCTCCTTGGAAATATATGTCTTGAGGACAAAGTAGAAACAAGCAGTAGAAGATCTCACACTCGGTGTATTTTTCCCCAGATGTAGGAAGAAACATCCTTTGAAGGAGCGTCTACTTGATAAGGTGGAAGTGTGCCAGCTCTACGAATTGAATCATGATACGAAATAATTCCCTTCATTACCTCAAGTGAAGGCAGTTCTGCAGGCATCAACTCCAGATGTAGAACCATCCTACTTTATTGCACAGAAAAAACCCTGGCAGCCTCGAAATCAAGGTATGACTCTAGACTCATTTCCATTTTCAAATAATATGAACGGTTGGAATAATATGCATAATATGAATACACAATTCCCTTCACCTTATTCCAACCATCAATGGCATTCCTCTCAACTTTCTATGCAAAATTTTAATCCCTGGACACCATGGTCGCACCCACCAAACCAACAAACTTCTTAGTCTACTGGGTGGAGAAAATCCCATCCAGGAAACCAATTTTCTCACAACGAGCCTCAGCAGCAGTTTCCACAAAAAAAATTTCCACTTCAACAGTTCCAACAGCACCAGTTTCCACAGCAACAATCCCCTCCTCAACAGTATCCTCAGCCATATCAACAGTACCAGCAGCCGCAGCTACAACTATAGAATAATGCTATACCTAACATACCTATACGACCTCAGCTGCCTGCTCAACCTATCCCTAACCCAAAAAATAAAGCAGTCCACTAGTTTGAGATTGCCAACATGCATGCTTACTCCATCACTCTAGTTCCCTGTAACGATATACGCTTACGATCAGGGAGGATGGTGGAGCCTTTAGTCATTGAGGATGTTCCATCCTCTCTATCTAAAAAAAGGATGAATCCTTAGTACTCATCCAATGCAGCAATCCCCATTATTGAGGATGCTGAAAGTCCTACCCTGATACTAGCTGAAACATAAAGAGAAACAGCTACCGAAACGCAGCCTACACAGCTGATTAGAGAACCATCATACCCAAAAATATTAGCACTACAAAAAGTGATGGAACAACCTCATTTTGACCTCCTAGGAGAGTTAAGGAACCTTTATGTCAAAATTCCATTGTTACAGGCCCTCCAAGATGTACCTATTTATGTCAAAACAGTCCGGGACTTTTGTGTAAGAAGGCCAGGCAGAAAACCTAGGGATCCTCCCACTGTCCATGTTCTAGGGAAATTATATGAATTGATAATGGGAAAGATCCCTTTGGCTAAATATGATGACCCTATAAATCCCACTGTCATAGTGCAGATTGGGAGCACACAGATACCGAATGTGTTGATAGACATAGGCGCAGCCATTAACATGATGACCATAGAGACTGTACAAAAAATTGGGCTCACCAATATCAATCCAACCCCCACCATTTTAGAATTAGCTGACAGGTCCACTATTAAAGCCAAGGGAATCTTGGTTAACCTGGTCATCTCAGTTGACTCGTGGGAATACCCTGCTGACTTCTTGCTCCTACAGCCTAATTCGTAGCTGGGGGGACACCCACTTATCCTGGGAAGACCCTGGCTAGCCACAGTTGATGCTTACATCAGTTGTCAGTTAGTATCTATGACCATCTCAGATGGGACCAAAATGAAAAATCTTACCCTATATCCTCCAGCTCGACCTAGTCTAGAAGCTAAAACTCCATTATGGATGGAGCTAGAGGAGGAAGAGGAAGGCGTTCAGCCACTTTTAATGATAGGGAAAGCCTTGACATTTAAAGATGAAACAGAAGATGATGCCATCAATAGTTTTATCAGTGAGCCCACTTCTGTCAACAACCAAATTTATCAGATCCTAGATAGTACTTTAGAGGAAATAAAAGAAGAAAATATTACAGAGGAAGCATTAGTCAGTGGCACTTACACAATTCCAATGCTAAAGAATTTGAAAAGTATTCTAGTCGATATAGAATCAGGAAAAAATTTGAATATCAATCCTAATCTTACTTTCAACGAACAGGAACGTCTTATCACTCTCTTAAAAAAACATAGAGCTGCATTCACCTGGGATTACACAAAAAAGTGGGGTATCCCTTCTAATATGTGCACTCACCATATTTTTATCAAGAACAACTCTCAGCTTGTGTGCCAACCACAATGGAGGATGAACCCTAACCTTAGGGACATAGTGAAAGAGGAAATGAAAAAACTCTTGGAAGCAGGGTGTATATACCTGATCTCAGACAGTGAGTGGGTTTCTCCACTTGTGATAGTACCTAAGAAGAATGGGAAGTGGAGAGTCTGCGTGGATTATAGATAATTAAACAAGGCAACGCAGAAGGACCACTTCCCTCTGTGGTTCATTGATTAGGTGCTCGACACCCTTTTTGGGAAGAAATTCTTCTCTTTCCTGGATGGGTTTAGTGGGTATAACTAAATCCAAATTGCTCCTGAGGATCAAGATAAAACCACTTTCACCTGTCCCTCGGGTACTTTTGCATATAGAGTACTCCCCTTTGGTTTGTGCAACGCACCTGACACTTTTCAGAGAGTTGTGATTGGCATCTTTCGGAGATGGTTAATGATAGTATGGAGATTTTCATGAATGATTTTACACCTTATGGCAATGACTTTGAAGAGGCACTGAAAAATTTAGAAAAGGTTTTAACACGCTGTGAGCAAACCCAGCTATCTTTGAGCACTAAAAAGTGCCACATGATGATGAGCGAGGGCATAGTGCTAGGGCACTTTATCTCTGCTGAGGGTATCCAAGTAGATCCTTCTAAAATTAAGGTAATAAAAAACAAACCTACTCCTGGAACACAGAAAGAGGTACGTAACTTCCTAGGGCATGCTGGTTATTATAGAAGATTCATAGAAAACGTTTCCAAACTTGCTTCTCCTTTGTTTTCTTTGTTAATGAAGGATGTGCAATTTGTGTGGAATAGTGCATGCTAGACATCATTTATTGAACTTAAGAATAGGTTGACTACAACTCCTATCTTAAGAGGGCCCAATTGGACCCTTCCTTTTCATATTTCTTCAGATTCCTCTGACACTGCCATTGGATCAGTGTTGGGTCAACATGATGGACAAGCACCATATGCAATCTATTACATTAGTAAAAACTTGGCCCCTGCTGAGCTTAATTATACTGTCACAGAAAAATAATTCTTAGCCATTGTTTACTCCATTAACAAATTCAGACACTACATCACATGATACACTACTTTTGTACACACTGACCACTCAGCCATCAAGTATCTAATGAATAAACCTATTACAAATGCTTAGATAACTAGATGGTTGTTACTATTGCAGGAATTCGATATTACCATTATTGATAGACCTAGAAAAGAAAATGTTGTTGCTGATTTTTTATCTCGTTTCACTAACAGTGATGACAATCTGCATGTTGAGGATTCTTTTCCAGATGAACACTTATTTGCAGCTTCAGCTCGTTCTCCTTGGTATGCAGATGTTTCCAACTACTTGGAAGCAGGTAAGCTTCTGGCACATTTGTCAAAGAAAGAGAAAAGGAAAATTATTCAACAAAGTGCCAGGTATTGTTGGATAGGTGGTCATCTCTTCTACACAGGCCCTGATCTTGAGATCGGAGATGTGTACGAGAAGATGAAATCCTCCAGATTTTGAAGGCCTGCCATAATGAGCCATGTGGGGGACATTTTGTAGATAGAAGAACATGCCACAAGGTGCTAAGAATGGGCTATTATTGGCCGACGGTTTTCAGGGATGATAAAAAATATGTCCAGTCTTGTGACAGTTGCCAAAGGATGGGCCAACCTAACAAACTGGATCAAATGCCCCTCCAACCACAGTTGGTTACTGAACCTTTTGATAGATGGGCCTTAGAATTTGTTCAGCCTATCAACCCTCGTTCTAGGCAGAAGGCCTACATTTTAGTTTGCACTGACTACATGAAAAAATGGGTAGAAGCTGTGGCCTTGGTGAAATCCAACGACCAGGTTGTGATAGATTTTTTGTATGAAGAAATATTTACTCATTTTGGAGTACCCAAGGAAGTGGTTACAGATGGAGGACCTCAGTTTGTGTCACATAAATTTGAAGATTTGATACAAAAGTACCATATTTAGCATAGGATAACTTCGCCAAACCATCCCCAAGCCAATGGCCGGGTGGAAAGTACCAACAAAGTTATTGAAGCTATCCTTACTAAAACAGTCAAGAGCCATCACAGAGATTGGGTTGACAGACTTCCGGAAGCATTGTGGGCATATCGTACTACTTGGCGCAATACTACAGGTTTCCCTCCTTGTGACTTGTTGTACAGTAAGAGTGTTGTTTTTTAGATAGAATTTGAAATTAAAAAATTGAAAACAGCCTTGGAGGTAAACTTAGATGTCACTGAAGCCCAGAAGAGTAGATTGAATCAATTCAATGAGCTTGATGAGAAACGCATAGCTGTTGTGGATCAAACAGCCTTAGTTCAACAACATAGATCCAATTAGCACGATTAGCTCATCAAAAAGAAATTCTTCTACGAGGGAGACTGGGAATTATTATATGATTCAAGGTTCAAAAGGGACTTCAAGGGTAAGCTACACACAAGATGGTTAGGCCCATACCTGGTAGACAGAGTATTTGACAATGGTACAGTCCACCTGGTTACCATTGACTAGAATCACGCACCATTACTTGCTAATGGTCATAGGCTGCGACTGTACCATAAGCCCATTTCAAAGGACACATTCGCTTCACAAATTGCAGCTGATCCAGAATACCAGTTAGAACAAGGGTAGGAATTTTTCTCTACCCCTATCAATCTTTAGACATTCGCTGTGATTCCTACATAAATTTTTGCATATAAATAAATTGATGTTTTTATTATTTTATTTTTCCTTGCACTTGATTTGTTTTTTTTTAAGAATATGTGCAGGGATGTACCTGAGGAACAATGGTCATGATTGGGCCTAACAACCAGGGGCATCCTTTTGTAACTTCCTACTTCAGAAAAAGACTCCTTAAAAAAAGAGAGTAAACAATCAACAGTCAGCGCAGCTGCAACACCGTAAACATTTTCTAATGTCCCATTCCCTGCAGTTGCAACACCGTAAAAAATTTCCAATTTCCCATTTCCACGTAGCTGCAACACCGTAAAAATTTGCCAATTTCCCATTTCCACGCAGCTGCAACACCGTAAAAATTTGCCAATTTCCCGTTCCCTGCAGCTGCAACACCGTAAATATTTTCCAATTTCCCATTTCCGTGCAGCTGCAACATCATTAAAATTTGCCAATTTCCCGTTCCCTGCGGCTGCAACACCATAAAATCTTGTCGATTTTCCCGTTTCTGCATAGCTGCAACACCGTAAAACTTTGCTTATTTTCTTGATTAGTGCAGCTGCAACTCCGTAAATTTCGACACTTTTTCCCGCCTAAGTACAGCTGTGACTCGGTTAATATTGCTGATTTTTCTATAGTTCACGGCTGTGACTCCGCCAATTTTTGAAATTTTTTCCATGTTTCCGGGCTACGACTCATCCAGATTTGTCTAATAATTCTAGCCGCCCGGGATCTCAACTCATTTAACAGCTTTAGTTATGCTTTCATCATTGTTGACAAGACAGTTTTTCTTGGTTTACCAGGAAGAAGATCATAGTGGCACGCGAGCGATAATGGTCAAATTTAAATGGTTGCATTCGCATGCTCTATTATTCTAAGCGGTCACGATTCATCACATAATTACTAAGGTAAGGCTTTGATTATTTACATGATTAAACATTAAATAGATTTGACAAGATTAATCATACCTACCTTTTCACACCTATCATTATTCCTGCACCTTCTTAACTGTCCACTCACATGCTTTAATGGCTATCTAAGCTTATTCCATAACCGTCACCATTTTTCCTAATTTGGAATTAAATGATCTATGTTCATAACTGCCTTAATTTTCAGAATTTACCCAACTCCAAATCTCATCTTTTCATGCATACTCTGTGTTGTGACCTCCATTGTCAGGACCTGTAATTTTCCAAGATGATAAAGAGTTCAAGGAAGCAAGATAATATGGGTATTCCATCTCGGCATGAACCCCCAAACATGTAGGAATTGAGAAGAAATGCTGAATTTTTTGCCATTTTTGAAGCTGCGGGATGGACTGAGTTCTTCCAAATCCTAAATGGGTTTCATCGAGAGACAGCTCTACAATTTGCGTTAAATCTTATAGAAACCCACTCATACATCCTGGGTCTTCAGATAGAAGTCTCTGAGGCGATAGTGGCTAAGGTTACTGGCCTCTTTCAGACAGGAAGAGCCTATTTTGGAAGGAGAACCCTGAATGCTGCCGCAATGCGGGATTTTTTGCTAGTAGCAAAACAAGTTCATCAATCAAGGAGAGGGATAGTGTTACAGTCACTGCCTCACTCATGGGATCAAGTAGTAGTTTTCCTGAAGAAATACATTACATGCGAAGGTAGGTACCATACTGTCTATTATTCTGACCTGCCTTTACTGTCCCATTTATGCCATAGGGATTTACTTAACATTTTGTTTTATCTCTTTGTAGACCTACATAATATGGCAAGGTTTGTTAAAGTATCCAAGCATCCATACGCCTCCCTTACCCATCACAACCTCGTTAAATTATTAATCCTAAGGGCCTTAGCTCAAAGAAATCAAACATGGGAACAATTTATTGGCCAACCCCAATTAGACCTAGGCCCTGTACTTTTTCATGATGTCCAGATACAGGAATAAGTGGTAGCACCCGCACTCTTGTGGGGTGTTTAGGTTAGACCAGAGGATGCAAATGCACAGTTGGGGGAAGATGAGGCACAACAGGAGGATCGGCGTCCCTCCAATTTAGTTGGGGGGGAGATGAAACTGGATCAAATGATTAGTCAGATGATTAAGAGGATGAGCCAGAGGAAAATGGGGGATATGAGACTGGATCGAATGATCAGTCGGATGATCCAAAAAATGAGTCAAAGGAAAATGGGGGAGATGAGACTGGATCGAATGATCAGTTGGATGATATAGAGGATGAGTTGGAGGAAAATGTAATAGCAAATCTTGAGGAAAGAATAAATAATATGGGCACTCTGGCAGCTCTAGCTGAAGATGAGGTTGTTAGAGCCATGATAACAGAAGGAAATACAGAGGTTTTGACCATTGAACCCTCTCCTGAATGGGGAGGTACTTTAATTGAAGAAGAAAAAGATAATGAAGGAGAAGGTGTCCCTTCTACATCAGCCCCAAACTTGGAAACCCCTCAAAAGAAGAGAAGAAGATCGAAAGAGGAGATGCAAGCATCACGTCCAGTGAGAATAAGAAGAACTAGATCTGCTACAGCTGTAGAAGCAGCACAGGTAAGATGGGAAAACCTTGAAGCACATATTGAATTTCCCACTCTAAAACCCAAGGAAAATACAGCCTCACAGGAACCTGTTGCAGAAGAACCTCAAATTGAGGGACTTCTGCATGAAAATGGATTACTTAAAGAAGAAGTGCAATGGCTTCGGAAGGAATTAGAAAGCTGGAAAGAAGCATGGAATAAATAAGAAGAAAGAAGGCTGCATTCATTGGTTGAAGTTGCAGATCAATTGTAGGGTCACCTCTTGCTGAGGAAGGGGAGGAATCAGAGAAAGTAGTATGTTCTGAGTGTGGGGAGATCTTTAATAATTCAGGTTATAAGGTCATAGTTCATGCCGTTGTGGCACAACAACCCACACCAGTAGCTTTAGAAGAACAAGGACAAGTAGCATCCGGGGATGAACTAAGAAATGTAGATAAAATGGAAATAGAAGAAATCCCTAGTGCAAACAAGTTAGAAAATGAGCAGTTATAGCCACCACCAGCAAGAGAAGCAAAAGTGCTCCTGGGGTAGCCTAATGAGATGGACATTGAATCTTCATAGGAGCAACCTCAGCAACTGGAAGCAGTGGATAGACAGGGTGCTGACACACAAGAACCATCACCCTTAGAAATTCTTGTTGGGGATGCTACTTAAATTGGAGCAGATGAACCAAAGATTGAAAATATTCCTGACCTTAATGAAGATGTCTATGCTATTACCCCTAAACCATCTCAAGATATAGAATTAATAGAGATAGAATCTCAGTAGTAGGATAATGAGGAAGTTGATCGAGATGTTGTCACACAAGAACCAACATCCTCAGAAATCTCTACTAAGGCTCTCATAAAACAAGAAGAAATCATTCCTGAGGTAGACATAATCCCTAACCTGGATCTAGGGGAATATGAGCAAATGCAATCATAGTCCTCGGGGCATACTAAAATTTTTGACGAACAACTCCATGGTATAGATGATATGGAAGTAACGCAGGAACGACCTCAGCAGAATGAAGGAATAGAAGGGAAAGGAGCTGAAGTAGCCCTGCATCTACCTGTCAAAGGTGCAACTGAAGTCCAAGATGTTGCAGCTGAGACTCCAGCAGATGTGGAGATTGAAATATAGGAAGATGTTGCTACACAAGGACCAACATCTTCACAATTGGTTGTTGAATTCGCTGATGGAAAGTTGCAAATGAAGGATGTTGTTACAAAAGAATTAGAATCCTCATATTTAATGACAAAATTACCCATGCAGGTTGAAGCTGCTGAAGGAGTACTTCAAGAAGAGGATGCTGTTACACAAGAACCATCATCCCCAGAGGAAATTGCAGAAGTACCCTTACAGACTGAAGCTGCTGGAGGAGAACTGCAAGAAAAGGATGATGTTACACAAGAACCAACATCCCCAGAGGTGAATACAGGAGGACCCATGCAGACAGAGACTGCTAAAACATCTAATGGCAAGGCATGGAATCCACCCCCACAGAACTTTGTCAACCTAGATTATGATATTGAGGACAATGAAAAAGATGAGAAGATCCATAGTTTGATCAAGGAGCTTTCACTGTTGAGGATAGAAGTAAGAAAATGGAAGATTCAGGTGGAGAGGTGTCAAGAGGGAATGGTTCCCCTTGCTGAACATCGGAATACCATCAGAGAACTAAAGGAAAGGTGGGAAAAAGAACTAATGTTTCAAAATATTCATTGGGAAGAAATACAGAATGAATTGAGGGAGCTGAAAAAGTTTAAATCTATGTAGAGTGAGAAAGACCAGCATTGCACTCTTTCCCAGGAGTTGTTAAGTACCAAGGCACAATCCCCCTCTTATCCTATGTTCTTATTCAAGCAATTCATTCAGTTTAAATTGAAGGCAGTAAAAGAAGGGAGATCCTACAGAGTGGCAACTGCAGAGCAATTTCTGAAAACATTTATGGAAAGAAATTTCGATGAGCAGAACTTGCTCTGTGAGATTTATCTACATGAATTGGCTTTCCCTTTAGATTGCCACTCTAACCCTACCCCTTACCTAGGATATGTTCAGTTGAGGGATTTTGCCTCTTTTGTTAGAAACCATGTGCAGTGGGAGGAGTCCTTCCAAACTTTTTCCCATAATGAAGGCCACTCCAATCGCTGGGTTCGAAGTGAACCTCAATCCCCTGGCCTGCTTCGTGTTTAGCATCAGAGCAGACTTACATTCCCTGACAAATTTCAACAGATGGTTGAACTTCAAGAAGAGGTTATCTCTATTTGTGTCAGCTAGATTTCCAAACAGCAACAACTAGCTTTAGAAGGCAATGAGCATAGGTGGCAAGCTGCCTCCTCATCCTTGAAAAATAGAGACCCTTACTATTTCGGGAATTTCGGACATTCACTCTCTAGGGTTGAGGGGTATGTAGGCTGTATGAGGGAGTGTGGTGTCAATTGGTTGGGGCTAAAGTTTAAATTTCCTCTGATTTGGTGGCCATCAAAACCATACAGGGAAGACTTCTCACTGACAAAAGCAGAGGAGGAGCAGTGTTGGAGGTATTGGGTTGTCCATAAGGGATTTTTAGAAGAAGAGGGAGTACCTGAACTCCCTTATAATTTTTCCTCTCTTCATGAGCGAAGCACAATGCCAGATTCAGATTCAGACTGATGGAGGTTGTTGCATAGGGACATGCAACAGGACATTTGGGGGGATTTGTTAGGCCCAGAAATGACCCCTTTTTTACTACATTTACCTATCTCTTCTTGCCTTATCCTACTCCATTGGATGTACCAAACAGATGTTTTCCTTCACTTCAACCCTTAATTTACACAGGTATGGTCAATTATTGTTCTATCATATTAAATACTTATGATTTTCATAATCAGTACCCTATACCTTGGATTGTGCTAATGTATGGTGATTTTATAAAAGATAGCTCGAGCTGTGAAGGATACAGGTGTAGTAGGCTGAATGAGTCAAAAGAGAGATGGATATTTATGTCTAAGTTGATCGTTCCCAACCCCACCTCTACACCTAAGATGTAGTCAAAGGTTACCATTCCATGCAAGTTGTACAAGGGTGGTTGTTACAGCTGATTTTACCAGACATGGTGAATCACACTTTTATGGCCTTCCCTGTCCCTCTGCAGACTCTTTACACCCCATGGACCATTTTTGTACCTTTGATGTTTCCAAGATCATCCCTAAAAACATGCAATAATTGCCATGCGCGACCATTAGAGGAAATTTCAACTCCAAATGGGACTCCTAAAATGAACTACAAAAATAATAGTTAAAATAATAAAATAATATTTATTAATTTTGGAGGAAGAAAAGAAAAAAACTACTTTTTTGTTTGTATTTTTGACATATCTCCCCATGTTTTTACACAAATTTCGATCAGGAGAGCTCGTTGGATGCAGAATTAAATTCCGCATCCAACGAATACCCACTCAGCATACTTTTGGCAGACCTCGCTACCCTAAAAACAAGAAATACCTGAAAAAATGGAATGATGACATCATCATTCCATTTTTTCAGGTATTTCTTATTTTTGGGGTAGCGGGGTCTGTCAAAATTATGCCGAGTGGGTACTCGTTGGATGCATAATTTAATTCTGCATCCAACGAGCTCTCCCGATCGAAATTTGAGTAAAAACACGGGGAGATATGTCAAAAATACAAACAAAAAAAGTAGTTTTTTTATGATACCTATCCCCAAAATTATATTAAAAAAGTGTTTAAGACCTATATGGTATTTCAAATTTAAAGCAATTTCATTGGTTAACACATGATGACATGGAATTTGAATAAAATTTAAAAGGCCCATTTTGAGTTGAAATTTCCTTTAATGTTTTAATCCCTTTCTCGCGTATATACGCGGATTTGACCCTTAAACCCGCGTACATTGGGATTTTGCAAAAGGCCAAATAGTTTTGGAGTTTTCCTTGATGTGGATCCGAGTCACTTGTCTCTTGGCCTTCTATATGCCTTGAGATCGCTCAGATTTTACCTTCCATTACCCCATTGAAGAGCTATATAAGGAACCCTTTGGATACATTGAAAAGGAGAGGAATTGAAGAGCAAGAAAACTATAGTCCATTGTTATCGAAGCTTATACTTGAGTCTACATCCCTTTGTCCCTTGGAGCACTTTGTGTTCTTCCCAAGCTTGCCTTTTGCTTGTGATCTTGCTATCAAGAGATGGAGGATTGAAGTGGTGGAGGCCCAAGTGGGGGACTCAGTTTCTCTGATTCGCAGACATGCCAACAGAGGTTGTCACTATTGTAATATATGTTTTATATCAATAGAAATATATTTTCTTGTCCAATAATGTGTATTTAAATAAGTATTTGATCCATGGATGCTTGTATATGCTTATATGTTATTGATTATATATGCTAGAGTAGGTCTAACACAATTATATATAGAATACTTGTCTTGTTTGCTGAATGTTGAGGAAAAAAATTGCTAATACAAGTGAGAGTGGAAAAGCTCAACAGGGATCTACATCAATCGTCCGGAATAAGGTACGAATAAAGATCTTTTAGTGTTAGATGTTTGGTTTCTCTTGCATATAGGGAAGGATTGATTTCTGGAGTTAATATGTATGTTGTGATACCCCAAGCCATAGGAATTTCTCTTCATAACAGTGGCTGTGACAGACTTGGCTACAATAGACTCGAATGCAACAGCGCCCCGCTGCTCAAGGAAAGATATGACCAACAGAGTATCTTTTAGATTGTTTCTATTCCTTAATCGTTGGCTCAAATAATAGATCTCCTATATTTTATTCTTGTATCATGTCCACAACTATAATAGCGTGTTGTAATTAGGCAACCTGAAGATTGAAGATCTTTATGGCTGCATGATATTAGTGGATAGGGGTTACGATTGTAAAAGTATAAATATGGGGGAGTATTCAGAGCGAGGGGTTGGAAAATAGTAATTTTATTGTATAAGTTGTGACAGAGGTTGTGTGTGTTCATCTTGCCATTTTAATATAAGGAGTTTGATTCTTTAGATCTCAGTGTTCTAACGTGTGACAAATCCAGCATCTATGTGTGAAGACTGGGCCCGCCTTCCTATAGAGATTGCTGAGTTAATTAGGTATTTTATTTATTCTATTGTGTGGTGTGAATATTATGATAAATTCATTTATTTATAGTAGTTGCAACAGTCATCGATTTATTATGCGTTCCTTTGAATGATCAGTAATTGCATTACCTGTAAACTGCAGTGGTGTGGTGTGACAGTCGACTGTGTAGGTTAACTTTCTTTTATGCAACTGTGCGATAGCTGTAACATCCTTGTTCATCCCTAATTCTTTTAGTTGTTGTTTTCTTTAGATCTTTTCATTTCATCCCTTTACAGTTATAATTGTGGAACTTAATGCCTGCACTTTGAATTCCTAGATTAAGTTGAATTAAGACAGTTGAGATGGATCTTCAGATGGCTTGGTATTTTAGGATTTAACTTTTTGCAAGAGTAAGCTTAGATGTCTATTTTCTAAATCCTTTATTTCTGATTTGAAGTTGTAGGAAATCAATTGTGATTATGAATTCTTAGGAAGGTTATTGAGACTAAATTAGTTATGGGAAGGATCTGGCTAAACAAACAAGTAGGAGAGTTCATCTAAAGTATCAACTACTTAGTGTTTAAGCACAGATAATGTGAATTATCATTGAAATAAAAGACTTCCCTGGGTTGACAATAAATATTGAACACTCTCTATGTTGGTTTTAATTAACTGGTATATTGGGTGTCCAACAAGCCCTACTCTCAATAGTAGAACCTAAGAACTTTACAGAAGCCAACAAAAGTGATGAATAGGTCAAAGCCATGAATGAAGAACTATATCAGATTCAGAGAAATGAGACCTAGGAACTTGTCCCAAGACCTGAAGATAAGAACATTGTAGGAACCAAATGGATTTTAAAAAACAAGTTCAATCAAGATGGACAAGTAACAAGGAACAAAGCAAGAATGGTTTGTAAAGGGTATTCCCAAGAGGAAGGTATTGACTTTGAATAAACTTATCCTCATGTAGCTCGACTTGAAGCAATCGAAATGTTTTTAGCACTGTCAGGTCATAAAAACTTCAAAGTATATCAAATAGATGTAAAGTCTGCATTCCTGAATGGAAAACTAGAAGAAGAAGTGTATATTGAACAACATGAATGGTTTCTCCTGTATGAAAACAAAGATTATGTCTATAAACTAAAAAAAGGAACTCTATGGTCTCAAACAAGCTCCAAGAGCATGGTTTTCAAGACTATATTGTTACTTGAAACAACAAGGTTTTAAAAGAGGAGTCACTGAAAGTAATCTTTACCTAAAAATCAAAGATAAAAATATGATCAATGTTGTTGTCTATGTGGATGATATCATTTTTTGAAGCAATATTCAAATCCTAAGTGTAGATTTTTCCTCTGAAATGAAGAAAGAATTTTAAATGTCAATGTTGGGTGAATTGACATTCTTCTTGGGGTTGAAAGTCTACCAAATAGACGAAGGAATTTTCATCTCTCAAAATAAGCACATCAAAGATATGTTGAAAAAGTTTAAAATGGAAGATTCCAAACTTGTTGGTACTCCTATGGTCACTGGTTGCAAGTTAAGTAAGGATGGTGAATCTCTAGAAGTAGATCATACCATGTTTATATCCATGATTGGAAGTCTACTATATGTGACAACCACAAGACCGGATGTGATGCACGTTGTTGGATTGGTGGCTAGATTCCAATTAGCTCCCAAAGAAACACATGTAACAGTAGTAAAAAGGATTTTTAGATATCTAAAAAGTACCATGGAGTTTGGTTTATGGTGTCCAAAAGGACAAGACTTTACCTTGAAAGTGTTTACTGATGTAGATTGGGCAGGAAGTGTTGATGATCGAAAAAGTACTGGTGGAGTAGAATTCTTTATGGGAAATTGTTTAGTATCATGGTCAAGTAAAAAACAATCCTTCATTTCAGTCTCTAAAGCAGAAGCAAAATATGTTGTTGTTGCATCATGCTACACTCAGGTTATTTGGATGAAACAAACCCTATAATATCTACTTGTAAAATATGAGCATCCAATAGTGATCAACTATGATAACACTAGTGCTATAAATATGTCTAAAAATCCTATCATGCATTCTAAGAAAAAAATATACCAATCAAGTATCACTATCTAAGAGAACAGGTATCTCAAAAAGCTGTCAAATTGGAATACATTGACACAAAAGAACAGATTGCTGACATTTTCACCAAACCACTACCTAAGGAATCCTTTGAGCGTCTTGGAAAGAATATGGGATTCATTCCTTTACAAAATCACTAAAATAAAGAAGTGCAATCTCAGGGGGAGATATAATGACAGGGGGGGTTGTTAGACAGAGAGGTATCTTTGTAATTGGTGTCAAAGGGGGACAATGATTAAAGATCTTACCATCAATGCCAAATGGGGATATTTTTGAGAAAATTAGTAGTCATTGATGTCAAATTAGTTATCGAAATTCAAAGATATAGTGGCAGAATGAAGGTTGCAAGTATCAATAATAACAAAGGAATAACCTTGTTACAGGTTGCAGGTTGCAGGGTGAATGACAAATGAATAACCCTATAGAAAGTTGAACGACTGAGATCGATCATCAAATGTTCCTGCTGAATGAACTAGCATAGAGGTTAAACACATGTGAAGTGATAAAGTTCCATGAATGATTAAAGATTGGACGGCATAAGTTAGTCCCGCCCTAGATCCAGTGGTTAAGAATCAGTTCCGCAAGAGATAGGTGGAAGGATGAAGTTCTGCAAAAGATTAAGATCGGACGGCTGAGGTTAGTTCCACTAAAAGGAGATCGACAGTGAAGAAGGAAAATGCAGAAAGGGAATTCCAGAAAATATAAAGATTCAATAAACCCACATCCCGCATCCTGCAATAGGGAAGATCTACTGTCAGAAAGACTTCCGTGAGAGATCGACGATGCGGAAAGGTTAGTGTGGAAAACGAAAGGCAGAGAAGTGTGAAAGCAATGTTTGAGATTTTGAGAACCTGCACTTCGCATCCCACATTCCAGAAGATCAACGGTTATGAAAGATCCCGCAGGAGATCAACGATGTGGAACGATTGATGCGAAAAGACAACTGCATAAATCATGAAAAGACATTTTGGAAAAAACCGCATTCCGCAATCCGTATCTTACATCAAATCAATGGTACGCCTCACAAATATCAACGGTGGGGAATCGTTGATGAGGAAACCATGGTGTGGAAATACGATTTCGAGGAGGAAATCTATGTGTTAGAATGACGGTCCGGAGAGAATTAGAAATAGGATCAATGGCTCTGATTAAAGTTGGAAGATGATCTTGTAGAAAGAAGATGGATATTGCATAAGCACCAAAAAATGATAAACAGGGATATGGAAATGAATTCTAAGTTGTGGGAAGAACGAAACATTTCCTTTGCTGAAGTGATGCGGCGATTGAATGGGTAGATGATGAAGAGGTATGTTTGTAAGTAAACAGTCACGATCCAAAACGAAAGAATCCGTCTATGGAGAGATGCGTTGGTAGGTAATAGGTAAAAGGTATTTATTGAATGAATGTGTAAAGAAGAAAGTGTTTCTATTAGTAATCCTGATAGAGTCCAAAGTGGATAGTTTTTCAACTGTTCTAAAAGACTGAGAACATTAGTCTAGGGTGGCAAGTTGGTGCTAGGGCAGGCCACAAGTCTGTAGGGGGTCAAATCCTCCTTCCAGTCGTAGCTAGAGAACAGGGTATCGTAGCATCCTTGTCTGTTGAAGCAGACAAAAAACCATAGGGGTGTTGTTGCATCCTTGTCTGTAGTTGCATGAAAAATCTAGGGTGTATTTACATCCTTTTTGTTGCAGCAGATAAACAATTTTGTAAACCCATCTTATTAATGAG
>LPNX010743069.1:1239107-1283959 GCA_001517045.1 Pseudotsuga menziesii | reverse complement strand
TTTGTGTTGCTGTTTTTCTCTTTTGAGATTTCCACGATAAAATCTGTGTTCTAATTGTTTATTTTTGTATATTTTTAAGTTAAAACTGACAATACTGATTCACANTTTGTGTTGCTGTTTTTCTCTTTTGAGATTTCCACGATAAAATCTGTGTTCTAATTGTTTATTTTTGTATATTTTTAAGTTAAAACTGACAATACTGATTCACCCCCCCCCCCCTCAATATTGTGGGATAAACCAACAAACTCAATATGCACCTAATCTTCAAATCAAAATACAAGTACTTAGTTTACCTTAGGGACTCCCCACTAGCATCTGGATTTCTATTTAAGTGTTGAAGTGAATGGAAATTTTACTTAGTAACAGTGGTGAAATTTCCATGGTACCTGTTAGCACAAACAATTTTTACAGTCACTCAATCCCACTAGAAGCAACTATAAGATATGGGGCTAACCTAAAGTAGTTGATATTCAAAAAAAGTAGGAGATTGGTGATATAAAAATTTAACTGAGAACTTTCTCTATTAAAAATTTTCAATAAAATATCTTTTACTGACACGTATTTGCTTGTGAAACAAGATCATTCTTGTCCATCATTAAACATAATCAATTGGACCAAATTATGTGTATACTTGAAATGACATCTTTACTTAACAAAGTGATAACATAATCAAATATACACATACCAAATGATGACAACCAAATGATAGCATAGCTCCTCATGCCTCATGATTACATCTATGGGTTCATCAAAACTCTGAACCATTCTTATTAATTATCCTTCAAAATATGCATGCATTTTACATGGACAGAATCATCTGGCATTCTCTCCCATCTTGGACATCCTTCTCCTAAGGCTCTCACATCAAATTTCACAAGCAATACCTCCTTTCTTATTCTCCCCAATATAAAGAAAATATTTCAAAGAATACTCTTTAGAGTCCCTTTTCTCATGAGAGGATTTTATATCCCTCCATAGATAAGAGCTAGTTACACACATCAAGGAGAATATCTCTCTCGTGATCCTCTAACTTAGGATATGGGGGACACATCAAGGGATAGGCGGAGAAATGATCTCAACTTTATCCATGAAGATCTCAACATTTCCATAAAGATATCAACACTCTCTTAAGACTAGGAAACTAAGGGTGAGATGGATTCTCACCCTTTTCTTTTTAATTTCCTTTTTACAAATTAAATGGAAATACATGAGCATTTTTATGCTCCCTTAAGTATTAATTAGTTTCTATTCCCTTTTACTAATTTCCATTGAACCTTCAACTTTGATGTGGAAAAACACTTGTTCAACATGTCTTATGAACTTTTTGTTGGAAAAGGGGAATAGCCCCCTTTTCGTCAATTTCAACAAACAACTTATTTCACAAACGAAGTCCATTCGATCATGTTCAAATTGCATTTGAAAGCTCTCTCCAAGATTTTCATCGATTGAATACCTTTGGTGATAATGAAAATCTTCCACATTCTTTGACAATGGAGATCCTTCTGGATCAAATCTTCCCACTGAAAAACATTTTTGGGCCTCCAAAAGTATAAACTACAATCTGCATATTTATGGTAGCTTCTAGAAATGTTCAAAGCACATTCCCCTTCTCTCACACTTTTTTTTCTTTTGGAATCAAAATGTCAATGTCATCATATGTAGCTGATAATACATGATTGCAATTTTAAACACACTTGCCAATATTTTATAAGAATACTCTTTGGTCAAGCTTACAACGAATGTCAATAAAGCTAAGGTAAAATAATGCCTCTCACTCAAAAGTGGCTCAAAAACCCATTACAATGTTCGACAAGACTTAATCATAAGACAAAATGCCGCTAAGTCTATTCAACTCCTAAGAGTGGCTAAACAAAGTCTTTACAACATTTCAATCATCAATTTTAAGCAACATTACATTGAAGCAAGCTTCCAATATAGCATGGGTTTGACAGAAAGTTTTAGATCTGTGGAAGATCACACCACTCAAATATCGAACCCACATCCATATGAATTCTAAAATTCAAGGCCAACTTTAGAGACAACATTTAATAAAAGGTTAGCAACTGGATTTTGCAAAAAATAGAATTTGTAGTGGTGATATCCAAACTTCACCAGCATAATGCAATCTTTGAACATGTCATGCACCAGTTCTCTAGATTGCAACATCTTCTTGAAGGAAACACTTGACCATAAGTATTATATTGAACAAAAAGAAACATGGTCCATGCAGACCCAGATCAAGCATGACAAGATATATTGCACCACGATGCCAAAAAGTTTCCTGAGCGAAGTTTAATTTCCATAGTGACTCTGAAGTTGGGTTTTGATATGAGACCCTTTTCTCTAAAACAAAAAGTTACACAGAGGAAACCCATGCCCACAACGAATCTCTCATGGGAATTTTCTCAGCATGCACAAGCGTTTTTACCTTGTGGATACTCCCATTAGAATAGATAAACCGACGATTTCATGTGAGAGAAACACTACCATGCTTATGTTGGTGACTTTGTATCCTGTATCAAAGAAGGCAGAAAACCATGTGAGAACACTAGCCAATGAACATAAATCTTTTATTCTTTCATATGTCATTACCCCACTTTGCTAGGCATTGGACATAATCTCCATATCCCGTATCGGTATTGCTATCAAGTTGGAATATTCTCAGTTCCTGTCATTCCTTCGTGTCCACCTTTCACTTAACATCTGTATCATCATTAATGGATAGGGATAGAATTTTAGAAATACAATCAAGAGAAAATCAACCTTAGCTCTCCAACTTTTTGTTGATTAAGGTGTAACCTCTATTCTCTCTAACAAATCATTTTAACGAGTTTGGCGGTTTATTTCCCTTGAGATAATCATGATACCATTCTTCTCTTGTCGTAGCAGGTGCTTTGCTGAAGGACATGCCCGGGGTCAAACCTCGCGACCTTCAAGAGATGCTTCAGCACCGAGTCTCCTTTCATTCGGGGGAATATAGGCTCCAATTCATCAAGGTGATGGAAAGAAATTAAGGCCGCTAACTAGTTAGCGGATAGGAGGCCGAACATGCTACCACGAAGATCAAGCTGGTGAAAGTCGGGTTCTTTTGCTAATGACACTCCAAGCTGAACCAAGCATTCTTGCACTCGGTGATTACTGCCATACAAACTCGAAGAATGATCAATGCAATCCTCCAAGTTCTCAGAGAGCACTTTCTCCAATAGATAACTTATAACAAATCCCCCTCCACCATACACCATAACAATAGAATTGGAACCAATGTAGAAGAACTGGTTATGGTCACATTTGCTGAGAACCTGCAATTCTCTGTAACAAAAACAATATCTTCATCTCCCATCATAGACCATCTCACATGAGGAATCCTAAGCTTGAAAGTCTCCAACACGATCCTTCTACATTTTGACATGCATTACGCTGAGATTGATACTGCTTCGGCCTCTGATATTGAAAGATCTTTGAAGAATTGATCTCTTGTAAACTTGTATACAGTTGTTGCATTTGAAAGATCTAGTTTATAGATGTAATTTTCTTCATTAGAGCCAATAAACAATGACAACCTATATGGCGTAAACATCACTTGTATCCTGTACCGTAGAACATTTTCATTTGAAAATTATTAATTTTGCGAAAATGATAACCACATCTTATCCAACCATTCAAATGAATGATCCTTGTTGGGTTGTTTGTTTTTTACAGCAGCTTCTTTGGATGAAGAGGCCTCATCATAAATTTCCTCTTGAATTATTGGTGCATCTCCTTCCTCTTGGTTTGGCTAATCTTGTACAATTCTTCTCCATGTTTGTTGACGATGAACAGATCCATCCTCCTTCTTTACTCGGAGAGAAGGATTTCCTTTTTGTGGTTTACTCTTAATTGCACCAATTCGTATGCCATAAGATTTATATTTCCAATGTTATGTAATATAATTATTCTTCTTCCCACAAAAAAGTACAAAAAATTTCATCTTTCATGCTATTGAAATTGTCATCATACCTTGGATGTTTTTTTACTAAACTGTTGCATGGTGATTCACTTACTCTTTGCGAATCACTACTTGCATTATTTCATTTTTCCTTCTTGAATTTGAAACCATTTTGGTTTCAACTTTGGATGCAAATCCCAACAATGGTCCACAACATGCTTTTGCTTGTGGCAATGGGAACTACTTCCCCAAGACATTTCGTCAAAGGTTGTCTCCTAATATTACAATCCTTGGTATTGGGCACTCTCTTCAACCTCAATTGGATGAACCATACCTTGGCCATTAGTGCCAAGACCTCCTCCATTGAATACCATCTTCGTTAAGATCTTCATATTAGACCAATCCCTCGTGTATGATTTTCAAAAGAGCCGAAACAAACATTTGTATGTAAAGAAACTGAATGAGCGGAATTACTATTTACCTCATCTTTTGACTCGGGAAAAAATCTATTTAATTACTCCTCATTTCTCCTCAAGGTATCATCCTTTTGTCTACTTGAAGATGTTGAAGTCGAAGTATCCACAAAATCTTCTTCTAGATGAGGAAAACAAAAGCAAATTCAGTCATTATCTGTTGTAGAGGAACTTTTTGAATTGTCAAATTGTTGATACTTGGATAACAACTCCTCTTTAGGTTGCATCTCACGTCGCATATCTTTGAGCATTTATTGAAGCTCTTGCTTCTCTTCTTTCATAACTTGCAATTGTCCTAGTAATGCAACACTTTCCTTTCCCTCGTTATACAATTCTCTTACCTTTTTCTCTAAAGTTAAGAATCCTTCGACAAAAACTGAGTCTTTACAAAGATTTGAAAAAATAGAATCAAAGGAATTCCTATTTTGTGGACTCTCCAAACTAGATCCATAACCTACGAAACTGTCAGCCAACCTGCTTTGATACCACTTGATCTGAAAATTTAAGTCTGAACTTTCTCTATTAAAAATTTCAACAAAAGATCTTTTACTGACACTTATTTGCTTGTGAAACAAGAGCATTCTTATCCATCATTGAACATAAGCAATTGGAACAAATTATGCATGTAACTTTAAATGACATCTTTACTTAACAAAGTGATAACATAATAAAATATATGCATACCAAATGACGATAACCAAATGATAACAGAGTTCGCCAGGCCTTTTGACTAAGTCTCTGGGTTCATCAAAACTCCAAACTGTTCTTATTAATTCTCCTTCATATATGCATGCATTTTACATGGACATAATCTTCTGGAATTCTCTCCCATCTTGGGCATCCTTCTTATAAGAATGTCACATGAAATTGCACAATCAGGACCTTCTTAGAAACCCCCAATGCTTGTTGACATTACTACCTTGGGAAACTAGAGTCGTTTCAGATGAAAATTCAAAACTTCGTGCCGCTAGTTGTGTTCAGGTCAATCAAGTCCCCCTCTTACAACTGTTAGGTGTTCCCAGTAGTGCTCGTGTCCACGTTAGCTTCCCTAGCCAAATAAAATCCTGCCATTTGCATATTTTGAATTTTTGCAATCATTTAAAATGGGATAAGTCGTTAATTATCAAGCCATTGTTACAATATTCCAAGGCTCCAGCTTATCAATCATTCTGCACCCATATGCTTGAGCATCCGCTCCCAGATTTGAAGTCGAGTTGGCCTCCATGTCATATAATTCAGGTAATTCATCAGCCTCCGCATCAATTTATAGTTTTTACTAGTGTAAAACCTAAATTTTACCCTAACCCAATCAATATCACCAAATTATCCCCGAACCAAAAATTTTGACCATTAAAATGTCTCACACTACCAAAACCACAAATCCAAAGCCCAAAGCTACTGGAAATGAAAGTATATATGACCATTAAGACGATATCCATTATATTGATGTAACCCATTCTGATATAAACACAACCATAAAAGAAGCTTGAATTACATAATTTGCAAAGCAGGACCCTTCCAGATTATAGGATTCAAAACTAGCCCAGTTTGTGTTCGCTCAAGCAGTGTATTTCCCATAGTTTTCCAGTTGGTGTTCAACATGTTTCTCACCTAGAAATTTTTTTATCATGACTTCTGATCATTCCCAAGTTGTGGGTCATATTGAAGATGATAGTCTAAGGAATTCTTTTTACATTCTAAACCAGGAAGGATTGAAACCTACAAACAAGTAGATAATGGCACTCACCCGTCAAACCCTGAGACCTACTGATAAATACCTAGTCCTATCCAAATACATAGAACCTAGTGTTAGCAGAAAAATTATGTCGATGCAGACACAAACCGTTTCCCTAGTCTAAATGGGTTAGATCTAGACCAAAGTAGAAACAATTATGAAATCCTTTCCCTAGATTTGACAAGATTACTTGATCACGATGAAACCTTACTTTGTCTCTAAAGGTTGTCCTTTCAAGATGGAAATCCTTAGCTCGATTAATGTTTGAAGAACCTGCATAGATTAAAAATGACAAAGCAATATGGAAACATAAAAGATAATCTAGTTAATCTATATCAATGACTGAAGAAAAATATAATAAACAATGAACTATAAACAACAAGTTACACAAATTTTATGGGAAAGGGAAAACATATTTCATTAATGAAATATATGGAAAGATTACAACCAAGCTTCGATGTTGTGCTTCTCCCCACAATATTTTGATTCACAAAATCTACAAGCCTCTCACACCTAGGGTGATTCCAATAGCATAAAGGTACTCTTTTGGTCCTCCCTCATCCATGAGGGTGAGCTTGCTTATATAGGCCAAAGGGAGATCAAATGAGTTGAGATTCTTTTGGAGGAAGTTGAGGGATTATACCTAGAGGTTAGGGGCTTGAGTGCCACCTAATTCGATCGGTTGGGATAAGCCTCTACAAGGGATTTCTTCTAGAAGGATCTTGAAACATTAGAGGAAATTTCAACTCTAAAGGGGCCTTTTAACTTTTATTCAAATTCCATGTCATCATGTGTTAGCCAATGAAATTGATTTAAATTTGAAATACCGTATAGGTCTTAAACACCTTTTTAATATAAATTTGGGGATAGGTATCATTAAAAAAACTACTTTTTTTGTTTGTATTTTTGACATATCTCCCCGTGTTTTTACTCAAATTTCGATCGGGAGAGCTCGTTGGATGCGGAATTAAATTTTGCATCTGACAAGTACCCACTCGGCATACTTTTGACGGACCCCGCTACCCCAAAAACAAGAAATACCTGAAAAAATGGAATGATGACATCATCATTCCATTTTTTCAGGTATTTCTTGTTTTTAGGGTAGCGGGGTCCGTCAAAAGTATGTCGAGTGGGTACTCGTCGGATGCAGAATTTAATTCCGCATCCAAAGAGCTCTCCCGACCGAAATTTGAGTAAAAACACGGGGAGATATGTCAAAAATGCAAACAAAAAAATAGTTTTTTTTTATTTTCTTCCTCCAAAATTAATAAATATTATTTTATTATTTTAACTATTATTTTATTAATTCATTTTAGGAGGCCCATTTTGAGTTGAAATTTCCTCTAATGGATCTCTTTTTTTCCTTTTTGTGAACGTCGACGCTCTTTGCACACTGGAAACAGGAATTAGGAATGGTTGATGCTCTTTTCCCAAAGGTAAAGAGTGTCACTGACGCATTGTGTCAACTAGAAAGAGGCTCCCGTCTTGTTTAACGCTATATGTCAATAGACAAGGTGTGTAGAGCTCTGAGGAATGGGATTCTAGCAAGGAAACATTCCTCCAAAAGGTGTTTTGGCATATTAACTTCAGGGATTTATGCAAGGTGACAATATTTAGGTGTAACACCTAGAATGATTACCCAACAATTAAAGCCTCCTTTCAAAACTTTGATTTTCAAAGAAGCCTCCGAAAGAGTTGTATCACTTCTATGTACCCTGTTACGTTATGAAAATGATAATGAAGTAGATGACACTCTGTTAGGATTTCTAGCACACCTAAACCCTCCACCTAAGAGTTAACCTCAATGGGATACCTGCAGTTTCTTGGACCATGACATGAATGAACAACTAACATAATTCAACTCTCTAGAAGCCTTTACATATCCATCATGTCTCTTTTTCCTATTCATCTTTGAGAACTACAAATACTTTAAACATTTAGGCATGCAGATAATAAATAAGCATGGAGATGAGCTCCCGGTCTTTGAATGGAACCGTATGTTCTTAAGTTGAGCTAATAATTACAACTACTCAGAATTCATAGAAAAAGTAATGATAGTAGCTTACATGATAATTCATGGAATCGGTCTCCCTAGAATTCCCAAAGAGGGTAAGGAATTGTTGTAGTTCAGTCTAGATACAAGAATAGGTGAATGTTTCCTCTTCAAGGATTAGACAATGATAATTATTTATGGTTTTGAAAGTGGACCCTTTAAGCTGCCTACCTTCCTCACCATGAGAGCCGTGTGAATAGAGTATGACAGACAAAGACTTTTGTCTGATGAATTACATTTCATAAATTGAGGAAACATAGAACATTTCATATACGTAGAGAATTTGGATCTTCTAGGTAAAATCCTTGAGTACCCTGCAATATATGGAAGACTTCCTGAAACAACTAAATTTGGGAAAAGCATAGGAATGAACTTATGATCCACATAAGGTCATTTCAAAGAAAAGGTTGGAAAACAAGATCTCAACATATGATTATCCACCCAAAATAGAGTGGGAGAGTATATCTAACAATGAGAGAAGGGAGGAAGTAGAATAAGTTCAAAGGATCTCAGTTGCACAGACAAAAGCGAGGAAACTATTAGGTCAAAAGAGAGGGGCGGAATAATTAACTACATACATGGACATTGATCAAGGTGAACAAGCTCTTCAGCCAAAGAAGGCCATAATAAAACCACATGAAACATCTCAGGCCTTAGTTAACAAGGAATTCTAGGTAGATTCCCAAATAAATAATTGAGTTAAACAAACAATCATTTACTCCAAGGAATTACCCACTAGGTATATGCTATATCCTTCATTGCAATTGACAGTTCCTCAAAAGGCAAAGGCATTAACTTAGATAGGTCTCATTTTAATTCAATATTATTTGTAGTTAGTATACAAAGGTATCAGAAAATAATGTGTATACTCAATCAATGATGATAGACAATAGACAATTTCTCCTCATAAAGTGTCAAAACCCCGAATTTTCATGAAAATTTAAAATTTTGAATAATATAAAATACTGAGATTGCATCTGACTAACAGCTAACGGTTAGCAATAAAAGAAATAGTTAATAGATTAGTTTGCATAAACTCAATTATGTTAACTCAGCGGTTTTCTTATTAACACCATATTAAGTTTAACTTGCGCATTATTTCTACATTCAGTCCCGGGGGCTTACTTAGAATTTATGCTAACGTAGATGGATTAGTTGTTATTACAGGTTTACAAGTATGAATGATCGAGTAACATCTTAAATTTCATAAAGCATCCAGCAATAATTCTATTTGCAAAAATTAATAAGCTTAGTAGATAAGCTGTTGTAATCCAAACCACTTCCTTAAGGTAAAACGGTCTGTTTTCTTCAACTACTATTGTAAACAAGTTCAGCTGATTGTATTTCTTCCTGTAGTGTAAGTAGCTACAGTACCACTTCCTTTGGTTTTCAACATTTTATTTTATCTGCTTGATAATCTTAATTTTAATATGCATATTCTACCAATTCTATAATACATTTCTTGTATTAAGTTCTATCTAGGAACGACTTCCAAGGTTGGTGTTTTTCTTATAGAGCCAATCTTTTTATCT
Source organism: Pseudotsuga menziesii (assembly GCA_001517045.1). Lineage (NCBI taxonomy): Eukaryota > Viridiplantae > Streptophyta > Pinopsida > Pinales > Pinaceae > Pseudotsuga > Pseudotsuga menziesii. The sequence goes on along the minus strand of LPNX010743069.1, from coordinate 1,274,241 downwards.
TATGTTAACCTCAGTATTTTGGTAAAAACTTAAAACCATTTTTCAAGTAATGCGAAACAACCAAATTCTAAGATAAGATCTCATTAATCTAAACTGAGTAAAAGAGTTCCTAGGAAATGCTCTTGCATTTCATTTTGCTATTTTTACAATTTTCTAACATTTACTTTGCTAGTTCTAAGACTTACAAATGTGCATGAACTATTTGTTTATCAGTATATAAGGTTTAAATAATGTTGCACTTGCAAAATATTGATGAATCTACCCAAAACGATGCTATGCAAAGATCTCCACTTTATGTAGAAATTTCATGCCACCAAGTAAGAGAAACTGTAACTATTAGATAGTTGTTCTTACACCATTAATTAGACTATTTATATGTCCACGATTTCACATTAGTCTTAAATTAATATTGGTAACAATTTAGTCATTACACCACCCATCACACAAGAATGATATTACTATATAAGCTTGATGGGTTGTAACCATTTCAAAAAGGGGTTAATACTTATATAGGTATTATGCATATTACCAACGATACATGTTTATATAATCTTTTAATATATTCACAAGTTAATTATTGGTACAAACTTACAATAGAGAAATACAATTCTCACGAGATTTACTAGCAAAATCTTGTATCATTGTTTACCGATATAATATGCAAGGTTTCTTTTTGGGTTACGAGGCTATACAATTATATTATGTGCTATGTTAAAGTTATTATAACATTGCATACCCGTGCCAATGATGAGCTATACACCAACGTTAAAACAATTATCGTAAGATATGAAACCCATGCAAACTATAGTGTTTATATGTTGTTTGATGAAATCATTTGGGAGAATAATTGGTGATTATTGGTCGCAGGTGACTATGGAAAATCGACCCACTGCATGATTATATTATTGCGGGCACGTGGAAATTCCTTGGCCATGCACTGGTTGTATAAATAGTTGTCAACCCTAACCCATGGCTTATTCAAGTTCCAACATTTGTGTTGGCCTTTGGGCTGCTCTGCAGCTCCCATGGCGGTCGTGAGTGGAAAATAGTTACAGAGGCTCCAACGCTGGTGTTTGTCGTGTCTTAATCCCTTGAACTGGGTTCCATTGCTCACCTCCACTGTGATTTCTTTATTTTGGTCAGAGTTCACTGTCCTCCTTTCACATGGCTTTATGGCCCGCTTGTAACTCCTTTTGCTGCCCTTCTATCGTGGTCTTTCATTGGTGAAAGCTTGAGCTTATTGTGGGTCGTTATGAAGCTCCTTTGTCGTAAGGTTTTGGAGTTTAGTTTTTCTGCTTGCATGTTGGTGACAGTCCGACTCCATGCTTGTTGACTCCTTCGCAGCCATTGCTCAGGCTTACCTACACCCCTGCTGTTAGTGTGAAATGCACCAGAGTCCCGTCGTCTCCATCCTCGGCGAGAATGAGGGTTTGGATCTTCTTAGCATTGGTTGTGGTGTTGTTATTCCTCTGAGGTTCCATCGTTTTCACTTCTAGTTGAGGTAAGTAAAGAATTAAGAGCTATTACTATTTACGGTTCCATTATGCATAAGGGTTTTTTATTTTTAATTAACTCTGGTTCTTTTTACAATGCAGGTTAACTTGTCTCCATAGTTGACAGTCGTGCTGCACAAATGGCTCAATGAATAGTCCACGATAAGCTCCAGTTTCAAACATGGTTCTCCCTGCTTGTACAGATTTTTGCAGTTGGAAGAAGTTTCGGCCATGTTGCACCCAGTATGGGGTTGTTGTTCTTTGTTTTTATAGTTTTTGCTTTGGTTTAAACCCTTGATTTTCGCAAGGTGACTTCAGCTTTAAGCTGTGTCTTGTAATGCTCTCCTCTCGGATTAGTGAAGAACTTGCAGTTTTGTAATACTATGTCAATACTTGTTCATACTCCATAACAAGATATGGGTGCTCGGCTCTTAGCTGAGTTTTTGTACTTTGTTAATGTTTTGACTTACATTCAACCTTCGGGCTCGTTGATATAATGTAAATATCTTTAAGATAGTCTGTCTTACGCTTAAATTCGTTCTCCTTTATGTATTTGTATTTTATCTTGTTGAAATATTGTAACTTCGAAGAATATTCTATATGTATCTTTTGTGGTCCCCGATGGTCCTACCGGGAGAACCACTTGTATTACTTTGTACCCCAATGCTTCTAATCGGAATAACTAATAAGAGTCATGAGGTAGTCCCCTCTAATTGTAAAGGTGGGTCATTAGCACCCCAGTGTGGTTACTTGAGCCCACATGTGTAACTCGAGCCTACATGATTTAACTCGAGCCTACATGTCGAATGAGTTAATTCAAGTGAACGAATGAATATAAATAGAGGTGTGGTTCTCCTCATTTGTGACACACACTCTCACTTGTGTATCACATTAGCGGAGAAGAGAAGAGTAGCTGGAGAAGGAGGAGGATCAGGCTTTGATCTCCTTGTTGGTTTTACCTTTTTATCTTTTTGGGGCATCTATATTGAGGAAGCTTTTGCTGGGTTTTTCCCTTTAGGGTTTTCCCAGGATAAATATTTGTGTTCCTTTTGTATAGTTGTGCTTTTCTATCTTTCATTGATCCTGTTTATATGCTTTTGTTATGTATTTGAAATGAAATACTAATGATCTAGCTTAGCATATGAAAATTTAACATGGTATCAGAGCCACCCTGAAAGAAGACATTGTGCAGCTACAGAAGCTATGGATTCTTACTTTTTGGGTCTCTATCCACAATTGATCAGCAAAAGAAGGCTATATTGACTCTCCATTGAAGGGCGCATCTTTCTATCGAAGCGGAATTCAATTCTGAGCATTTTCAGTTTTGGTGCGAAAAATTAGGGCTTTCTACAGAAGAGGAATTTTTGAGTGAGCCCAGCATAGGATTTTTATCCTCATCAAAATTGAAATTTAGAGACCTGGATCAAGAAATTTGGTTGGGTGAAAATCCGGGAAAGTCAAACCCTAGTTTGACCCCGAGCTAGAAAAATCCTAAATACTAAAACTGTTACGTTTTGGTACATTCGCTATATCCTGATATTGGAGAAGACTCAAGAGCTAAAAATTGTAGAGCCAAAATATAAACTTCTGATGTACACTGTGTCCAAAATTAAGCATCATATTCACTATATTCTGGGAGATATGATCCCTCCAAGTTAGGGTTCCAACCTCTTTCAGAATTCATCCCTAAACAGGACACCTGGGGAGAATTGTTGTATCAGGGGCTACAGAGGTCCAAATAGAATTCCTAAAGATGTTCCAGAAATAGCACATAATTTAATTTTCGTGGTCAAAATTTAAGAACCAGAATATAATATAGTGACACGTGGCAGGCCATAGAACTTCGCTGTTCTGAACAGTCCTGTAACAGTTCACCTTGGGAAACGGATCATAAATCCCAATTGGTGAAACAAATTCTGATGAAACCTATGGTGTTAGATCAGGGACATGTGAGGTTAACCCAATGAGAAATTGTAGACATAGAGGAGTACTAATTTTAGAGATATCATAGAAACAGTGACAGGAATTTGTGCAGAAGAAATTGGAAAACTAGGGCTTCCTGTTCCGAGAGCTTCCCTCTACTGTTTTTAGAAAAGGAGTACATTGGAAGGCTCCATTTGAAGAGATCTATATTTCTATATAATCAGATCTAAAAGATTCCAAGTTTTGAAAATTATGGTTTCTCTGACAAACCCTAGATCAGCTAGCTCTATAAGTAGGACAGACACCTCAAATCGGTAAGATCTAATCTTTTGCTATTTGCATTTGAGGTTCTCATTTCAAAGTGATCTATCACATCAGCCTGATGATAAGCTTGATGAAGTTGAAAACTTCCAAGCATGGAAGTATTTGATCTCTCTGAAGAAAATGAATTGGACACCTACATGAGTAGAGAGGTTCCAGAGGGAAATGAGGATCAAAGCCTTACACCAGAAGAACTTGGTCAAGGCCAAGAAGATCATTGTTGATTCAGTCATGGATCAACTTGTACCACAAGTGTCTTCCCTAAAGAAACCGAAAGAGATGTTTTATTCCTTGACCAAGCTATTTGAAGGAAATAACATACATCGGAATATGACCTTAAGAAACAAATTGAAGAGGTAAAAGAAGAATTGAAGAATGCAGAAGTGGTGATAGCCACCTTGAATGGCCTCCCAGGATCGTTGGATTCATTCATACGAATAATGTATGCTAGAAGGAAGTGATTACTTTCATCCCGACTCATAAGAAGAGAAGAAGAAGATGGGAGCAATTGAATATCAAGCTCTCACCATTCAAAGAAGATCCCTCATGCGATGAGGAATATGAAGAACTCAATTCTTATCATTTGGATAAGAAATGATGATTTCATGAATGAAGAAGATGATAAAGAAGAATGATCAAGATGGAGTCTACCCATGAAACAAATAAAAGATAAGTATTCAATTGTCATTTCATGATATTGTTTTGTTTTTATTCAGTTGATGTGTTATGCATGATAGATGGTTTGCATTAATGACTGTATACTACTAATATGCATGTGATGGGTAAGTAGCTCATGGTGCTATACAACTCTCCATTGCTACTTATCTAGAATGAAGCCTCCTTGCTGACATATTAGTGCACAATCTCAATAATGTCATGATAGAGATGGAAGGCATCTAGAAAGTTTCTGTGAGATATGGATGAATGTTGTATTGGCTAAACAGTTGCATGATGCATAAGAATTTGTTGTTATGCATGTGTTTTATGAAATAGTTCTAACCGTGCAGCTGATGCATTTGAATTGTAGGAAAGGTCCTGTACAACCTCCTACAAGAAGGATGAGACTTGTTCCGAAGAACAAGTGATGACAATTCAAGATTCACTGCAATAAAATATGAAGCTCCCAGGGTCAGAGACACCATGACGGAAGAAAGAGATTCAGAGAGCGGTAGATCCGCCTCGAAGGATGAAGACCACCATGGGTACGAGAGATAACTCAAGATGAAGAAAAGAATGCTATGAAAGAAGCTATGATAGTTGATCATGGGGAATGATGTATACGATATGATTTCGAGACATAAAGGGAAGTTTGTAGTACCCTCCATATGGATCTCCAAGAACAAGTGTACAAAGCAAGGTTCGTGATTTTCCTCAGAAAGAATAGACTACGACATGACATACTCTATTGACCAGTATATATCAAGCATAGAACCACCTATACAGAATGAAGAGGGAAGATGATACTCCACTTCAGGGGGAGTGACTATAGAAGATATCTGAGTTTGACATGGTACGACATGATGGATAGCTTCGTGATGGATCGAGACTTTACCAAGAGTAAAGTGGGTTCCAACCTTCAAGGTTGAATGCAGAAGACTAGGATATGTTGATGACCTGACAAGATGAACTCATGGAAGATGTTATGATGAAAGAATACTAGAATGATGTTTGGGATATAGTACTCAAACCAAAAAGCAAGAATGTGGTATCTTCCAAATGGATTTGCAAGATAAAATATGCTGCTGATAGAAGTAAGGAAAGACTTGTGGCTAGAGGTTTGTATCAGAAAGAGGGAATTAATTCTGAAGAGACTCTTACTCCAGGAAGTAAGGTACACTTCCTTCAGAACTATCATGGTATTTTCTTCCATGATGAAGTAAAGACAAGCCTTCCTTAATGGAATGATTGAGGAAGAGTTTTACATCGAATAGTCACAAGGATTTGAAGTTGAAGACAGATGGACTCACATATGCAAGTTGAAGAAGGCCCTCTATGGCCTGAAGCAAGCTCCTAGAGCTTGGTATGGAAGAATAGATAGTTTCCTGATGAGCATGGGCTTTGCCAAGAGTAAAGTCAATCCTAACCTTTACTACAAGGTTGTAGAAGATGAACCCCTCATCCTGTTATTATATGTGGATGACTTATTCTTAACACGGAATGAGAAACAGATCATGGGAAGCAAGAAGAAACTAGCAGAAGAATTTGAGATGAAAGACCTTGGGTTAATGCATTATTTCCTAGGTCTAGAAGTATGGCAAAGTTCAAAAGGAATCTTTCTCAAATAGGGAAAGTATGCGGTAGAGATATTGAAGAGATTCAATATGTTGGAATGCAAAGCCATGGCCACACCCATGGACTCCAACCTGAAGCTGTTAACTGATGACTCATCAGAGTTAGTGAATGTGACTCATTATAGACAGATCATTGGGTCATTGATGTACTTATCAAATACCAGACCAGACATTTGTTTTGCTGTGAACACCTTAAGTCAATATCTTTTTCAACCAAAATAGGTTCACCTAGTAGCTGCAAAACATGTGATGAGATATCTGAAAGGGACTATAGACTTTGGTCTATACTATGAACCATGACTACAGATTGTATCACTATACAGATGCAAATTGAGCTGGAAGTATCTCAGACAGGAAAAGCACATCAAGTAGATGCTTTTGGGTCTGTTATGAGTTCATGGTTTAATAGGAAATAGTCCAGTGTTTCTCTTAGCATGGCTAAACCAGAATACATAGCAGATTGCTCTGCTAAGTTGTGAAGCCATATGGCTTTGGAAGCTGATATCAGGTCCCTTTGACCTGAAGATAGATACAGATGATGGTGATTCAGTATTTCTATACTGAATATAGAGATGATGATGTTCCAGTATTCCCATCTGAAGATATAGATGATGATGATTTCAGTATTCTCATACTGAAGATATAGATGATGATGATTTCAGTATTTCCATACTGAAGATATAGATGGTGTTTCAATGTTTACATACTGTAGATTCAGATGATGGTGATTCTGTATTTCTATACTGAATATAGAGGTGATGATGCTTTCAGTATTCACATACTGGAGATACAGATGGTGATAGTTCAGTATCCACATACTAAAGATGTAGATGATGATGGTTTAGATGATGATGTGTTGACAAAACCTCTGTCCTGAGTAAAGTTTGAACACTTTCGAGACAAGCTTGGTGTGGTTCAAAAATACCTTCCCCGAAAGGGGGAGTAGTGATGTTGTAATGGGATTGTATCATCCCTGGGCACTTGCCCTAAAGTGAGCTGGTGACCTCGGTCCTTGAGAATCAAGAGGGATTGTATCATCCCAGGACATATGTCCATAATAGATCTGGTGACTTCGGTCCTCGAGAATGTGGTGGAATTGTATCATCCCTGGGCACTTTCCCTAAAGTGATCCGAAGACCTCGGTCTTCAAGAATGAAGAGGGATTGTATCATCCCGGGACATATGTCCATAATAGATCCGGTGTAACTTCGGTCATCGAGAATGTGGCAGGATTGTATCATCCTTGAACTTCGGTTCAGAAGAATCCGGTGTAAATTCGGTCATCGAGAATGTGGCAGGATTGTATCATCCTTGAACTTCGGTTCAGAATAGATCCGGTGTAACTTCGGTCATCGAGAATGTGGTAGGATTGTATCATCCTTGGACTTCAGTTCAGAACGGATCCGGTGAACTTCGGTCATCGAGAAGGTGGAAGGATTGTATCATCCTTGGACTTCGGTTTAGAACGGATCCGGTGAACTTCAGTCATCGAGAAGGTGGCAAGATTGTATCATCCTTTGACTTCGGTTCAGAACGAATACGGTGACTTCGGTACTCGAGAATGTGTGTTGATCCCATAATTCCAATAGGAAGGATTTTCTAAGTTCCACAACTGTGTTGATCCCGTAATTCCGAAAGGAAGGATCGTTAGTAACTCCGTAAAGACCTAAATCCCATAATTCCGAAAGGAAGGATCATTGACTTGATCCCGTAATTCCAATAGGAAGGATTGTCTGAGTTCCACAGATGTGTTGATCCCATAATTCCAAAAGGAAGTATTGTTAGTAACTCTGTAAAGACCTAAATCCCATAATTCCTAAAGGAAGGATCGTTGGCAGCTTCGTAAAGACTTGATCTCATAATTCCAATAGGAAGGATTTTCTGAGTTCCACAGATGTGTTGATCCCATAATTCCAATAGGAAGGATTGTCTGAGTTCCACAAATGTGTTGATCTCGTAATTCCGAAAGGAAGGATCATTAGTAACTCTGTAAAGACCTAAATCCCGTAATTCCGAAAGGAAGGATCATTAGTAGCTCCATAAAGACTTGATCCCATAATTCCGAAAGGAAGGATCGTCTGAGCTCCATATATGTGTTGATCCCGTAATTCTGAAAGGAAGGATCGTTAGTAACTCTATAAAGACCTAAATCCCGTAATTCTAACAGGAAGGATCGTCTGAGTACCACAGACATGTTGATCCCGTAATTCTGAAAGGAAGGATCATGTTGATGTTTTGATGATGATGATGTTGATCTTTTGATAATAATGATGTTTTCATGATGATGATGTTTTCATGATGATGTTTCTGATCAAAAGATCAGAATATGATGATGATGTTGTTGTTGATCGAAAGGCCAAAGTGTTGAAGATGATGTTGCTGATCGAAAGGTCAAAGTGCTGAAGATGATGTTGCTGATAGAAAGGTCAAAGTGCTAAAGATTATGTTGCTGATCGAAAAAGGTCAAAGTGCTGAAGATGTTGCTAATCGAAAGGTCAAAGTGTTGAAGATGTTGCTGAAGATGTTGCTGATCCAAAGGTCAAAGTGCTGAAGATGTTGCTGATCGAAAGGTCAAAGTGTTGAAGATGTTGCTGAAGATGTTGCTGATCGAAAGGTCAAAGTGTTGAAGATGTTGCTGAAGATGTTGGTGGTCGAAAGGTCAAAGTGCTGAAGATGTTGCTGATCGAAAGGTCAAATTACTAAAGATGTTGCTAAAGTTGTTGCTGATCGAGAGGTCAAAGTATTGAAGATGTTGATGCTGATCGCAAGGTCAAAGTGCTGATGATGATGTTGCTGATGTTGCTGATCATAAGATCAAAATATAATGATGATGATGATGATGTTCGAAAAATCAAAATGCTGAAGAAGTAGTTGTGGATCAAAATAGTCAGATTGTTGCTGTTACCAAATATTGATGATTGAAGATGAAGACTACCTGATGTTGAAAAGCTTCCAATGATTTATAGATGTGTTACCCTGATGATGTTGATGATGTCCTCTATCTCTCTCTTGCTATTTTTTTTTTTGATGTTGTTGTAGAATACCCTTCTCGTTAAGGGGGAGTGCTGAAATATTGTAACTTCAAAGAATATTCTATATGTATCTTTTGTGGTCCCCGATGGTCCTACCGGGAGAACCACTTGTATTACTTTGTACCCCGATGCTTCTAATCGGAAGAACTAATAAGAGTCATGAGGTATTCCCCTCTAATTGTAAAGGTGGGTCATTAGCACCCCAGTGTTGTTACTTGAGCCTACATGTGTAACTCGAGCATACATGATTTAACTCGAGCCTACATGTCGAATGAGTTAATTCAAGTGAACAGATGAATACAAATAGAGGTGTGGTGCTCCTCATTTGTGACACACACTCTCACTTGTGTAGCGCATTAGTGGATAAGAGAAGAGTAGCTGGAGAAGGAGGAGGATCAGGATTTGATCTCCTTTTTGGTTTTACCTTTTTATCTTTTTGGGGCATCTATATTGAGGAAGCTTTTGCTGGGTTTTTCCCTTTAGGGTTTTCCCGAGATAAATATTTGTGTTCCTTTTGTATAGTTGTGCTTGTCTATCTTTCAGTGATCCTGTTTATATGCTTTTGTTATGTATTTCAAATGAAACACTAATGATCTCTCTTAGCATATGAAAATTTAACATATCTCTGTGTGAATGAATTAAATTTTTCTGTAAATGTTTATATAAAAGAATAAGCTTATTACTTATCCTAGGTTACTACTGTAATGGTTTTGTATATTAAAGAATACTGGGTAATTTCTACTCAGAATTACAAGCCAGGGTTTTTACCCTATTTAACTTGTTAGATAATAATTTCTTTATTGTTATTAATTATTTTCGATTACTGTTAAAAGAATTTAAGATTGTTTTAGTGACTCAAGGATTTCCAGGTTAGGGTTTATGGAAATAATCTATGTTTCTTTCTTTAAAGATTCCTTCATTTTGTTTAAAGAATTGTTAATTTATAAACGATATTATTTATGTTAATACTATTATCTGTATATACTATAAATACTTAAGCTTGTATTTGTACATACACTTTATTACTAAAACCTGTGACTAGTCTATATTAGTTTAGTTCATTCAGTGGTATTATTTCTGTTAGCTTACTAAGAAATGAAATGAGGGTTTCAACCCTATCATTACTCCTTTACATGTATAATCTTTTTGTAAAATTTAAAGGACAAATCTTTGTTAAAATACTTAGTTAATTAAACATAAGTTACTATTGTATCTTAGTTGTTTTAATTATATAAAAAAAATGTTGTTAGAGATAAATAATTCTTTGTTAAGATATTCTTTATCTTTAAATTAATTTGTCTTTAGAATTTAGTTATGTTACTAAACCCTACCTAGGGTTCAAATAGTTGCAGGTTAAGTTAGTTATTAATATCAGTAAATGAAATAAACTAAAAGAACCATACTTAATTCTTTGCTTAACATGATAAGATAAGCATTATATCTGAGTTGTTTCTAATTCCTCTGTTACAGGTTAAAAGTATAGTTTACAAAAGGAAGTATTGTGTAAAAGAAATAACTTATCTACTTGAACAACTCGTGAATTATAACACATTTCTATCAGTAAAAATATTATGGCTATTTCTTTTCTAGCGTTCTTATTACACAGTCTCATTTAAACAATAAACTTAACTAGTCAGATTAATATTCTTTTCTACAAACAACTATCTACAGAAATAAACGATTCCAATACTCTGAAATACATAATAACTCTATTCATTTCAGATTTCTTTCTTATCCTTCATCTATTTTAAAATATATTTCCTGTGCTAGAGTACGGTCTAGTCCATTCCAGACATGCAAAAACATAGGTAGCATTGTTTTTCATCAATTACATATTCAGCATTTCAAATAACTTAAGGATTACAATCTCTATCAGTTCAGTACTAAACATTTAATCATCCATTAATCATTCAGTTTCACATATAAACTTTAAACACAGTAAAATAAAAGATTGTAGAACCTGTTTAAGCTGGACAACAACAGCATTGGGAGTCTGTTCCTCCCTACCAACTCCTGGAGAGCGCTCAAACAGCATCTCCTTAGGACCCCCTAGCCTATTCCTAGTCTCCTTGGCTGAGAACTGGTGGAGCAGCAACCAAATACTAGTCCAATGACTCAGTAATCACTGTGCACTCAGTAGTAAGATCCTTCAGCTGAAAAGCTACACTAGATCACTTTTTGCAGTTTACCCCTCAAACACCTTCCACCAATTCCCTTCCCAATGAAATCCTTTGAAGTACATTCACCTGAATGATTTTCTTCTTGGAAAATGAGCAGCCTTAGCTCTTTTCAATGGGCATTTTTATTAAGATTGCCTAGGTCTTTTTGGGTTAGTTGTCATTAATTGAGCCACCTGCTCTGATCCCACTTTCTTGGGGAATCATGACCCCAAATGTAGGGAGGTTGCCACCTGCAACATTGGATGTGTTTGAGGATGCTGCCACTTGTCTATTTACTCTCCACCCAGTCTCCTCCACCAACTTGACCAGTAAACACTCTTTTAACAGCTCTCCCATGCTGTTGTCTCCACTTTTATTTATTTATAATTAAAATATTCATAATTACATTCAACATCTTTGACTCTGCTGAGTCATCAATTACAACTTAGCATAAAATTTAACATATTGTCTTGAAATAAAATCAAATATGATAATATTATTTTTGCATAAGTGGGGCATGTGACATACACACCCCCTTAGAATATGACATCGTCATCAATGTTATTTATTCTTCATCCTCAGAATTTCCCTGGAACAGAATTGGATATGCATCTCGCATTTTACTTTCCAATTCTCAGGTGGCCTCCTCTGGACTAAGGTGCTTCCATTGCACCTTCACCTGTCCAATGGTGTGGTTCCGAAGTGTGATCTCCCTCCACCCAAGGATACAGTCTAGTTCCACCAGAAAATCTCCTTCTAGTTCCACCTGTACATCATTCCAGTTAACAACATGAGTAGCATCATGAACATATTTCTTTAAAACAGAAATGTGAAAGACATTATGTACTCTTAAATTTGGTGGTAATGCTAATTGATAAGCCACTTGTCCAATACTAGACATAATTTCAAATGGACCAGAGTAATGAGGTGCCAATTTTGCACAACTTCCCAGTATCAAAGAGCTATTTTTGGGCCTTACCTTGATGAACACATGTTCACCTACCTAAAACTCCTTTGGAGTTCTTTTTAAGTCTGCTTGACTTTTCTGCTGATCCTGTGCCACTTTCAGATTACCCTGCACTTGTTTTACAATTTCTTCCATTTCCTTTAACAGTTCAGGACCTCATGCCAGTCTATCCACAGTATTACTCCAAGAAATAGGAGTATTACATTTTTGTCCATATAAAATTTCAAAAGGACTAAATCTGACTGATGTCTGATAATTATTATTATAAGCAAATTCTACCAGATGCAAATAATCCTCCCATTTACCTAGTTGGTCTTTCACATACATTCTTAATAGATATTCTAGTACTTGGTTCACTCTTTCAGTTTGCCCATTTGTTTGAGGATGGAATGAAGTACTAAAATTTAATGTAGTGTTTAATCCTTTAAACAAATACTTCCAAAAGTTTCTTGTAAATTTAGGATCCCTATCTAAGATTATGAATTTTGGTACTCCATGCAATCGAAAAATCTGTTTTAGAAAAATATCAGCTATGTTTGCAGCTTTGTAGGTAGTTTTAACAGGTATAAAGTGAGCTACTTTGCTTAACTTATCAACTACTACCATGATGGAATCATTCTGATTTTGATTTCTAGGTAGCCCAGTAATAAAATCTAAACTAATTATCTCCCATTTCCAGCTAGGAATGGGTAATGGCTGAAGCAAACCAGCTTGGTGTTGATGTTCAGTTTTTACCTGTTGACATTCAAAACACCTAGCAATATATTCTGCTACTTCAGTTTTCATATTTGGCCAAAAATACTCTTTTCTTAACATAGTTATAGTCTTTTGATAACCTGGATGGCCTTAATATGGAGTTTTATGAATTTCATCTAGAATTAACAGCTTAACTTTAGGTACGTTGGGCACAAACATTTTGTCTTTATACAGTAAAAATTCTTTTGCATTTAAACTGTAACCTTTACTTAAGCTTTCTATTGGATTTTCTTTAGTTTTAGCTTGTAAATTTTGGTAAATTTCATCCTGTTATATTCCTTCTTTAAGCTATTCATCCAAATCTGTAGCATAAGTACTGATAGCTACTGCAAAATTCAACCTTGCATTTCTACTCAATGGATCAGCAACTTTATTTTCTTTACCTTTTATGTGCTAAATTTCAAAATCATACTCACTTAAGAAAGATAACCACCTATCTTATCTAGCTTTTAAATTAGGCTGATCTAAAAGATACTTCAATCCTTTATTGTCAGTCATTAAAATAAATTTTCTGCCAATTAGGTGTTGTCGCCACATCTTTAGATCGTGTATAACAGCTGCTAATTCCAGATCGTATGTTGCATAATTCTTTTCATGAACTTTTAACTTTCTTGACTCATAGGCAATAGCATGCCCTTCCTGAGTCAGAACACCGCCTAAGCCATCATTACAGGCGTTAGTGCACACTACAAATTCTTTATTAGGATCAGCTATTCTTGGAATAGGTGTGCTGGTTAATAAAGTTTTTAACTTTTTAAATCTTTCCTCACATTTCTGATTCCCGTCAAACTTCTTTCCCTTCTTATGCAAGGAAGTTATCGGATTTGCCATCCATGAAAAACCTTCAATGAATCTCCGGTAGTAACTGGTAATTCCCATGAAAGATCGAACATCCATCACATCCTTAGGAACTGGCCAATCTTTGATTTCCCTTATCTTTTCAGGATCTATGGAAATTCCTTCCTTGGTCACCACACGACCTAAATACTGAATCTTATCCTTGAAGAAATCACATTTACTAAACTTTGCGAAGAGTTGATGATCTCGCAACTCTTGCAAAACAATTTTTAGATGTTCTTTGTGTTGTTCTTCAGTTTTTGAATAGATTAGAATGTCGTCGACAAACACGACCACAAACTTATCTAAATACTTATGCATAACAGTGTTCATTAAAAACATGAAAACAGCTGGGGCATTAGTAAGCCTGAATGGCATTACAACAAATTCGTAATGACCATATCTAGTTCTATAAGTTGTCTTAAAGATGTCTTCATCTTTAATCCTTACTTGATGATATCCAGACCTTAAATCTATTTTTGAAAACATCATGGCTCCACGTAGTTGATCAAAGAGATCATCTATGCATAGCAATGGATATCAATTTTTCATGGTCATCTTGTTTAACTGACTGTAATCTATGCAAAGTCACATAGTTCTGTCCTTCTTCTTAACGAAGATGATAGGTGCCCCCCAAGGAGACACACTAGGTTGAATATACTCTTTAGCAATTAAATATTTTAATTGAAACTTTAATTCATTAAGTTCCAATATTTTCATTCGATACGGTGCCTTTGAACTAGGTACTGCACCTGGTACCAGTTCAGTGGTGAAATCCAATTCCCTTTTTGGAGGTAGTCCTGGAATTCCTTCAGGGAATACAACAATTCATTATTTTAAGACTAGTATGTCTTCCAAATTAAACTTATCTATCTTGATTAGACTCTCTTCATCAGTTATAGTTACTACATAAGCTTTACATCCCTTCCTAACAGCTCTTTTAAGTTGTAAAGCAGAAATCTGCCTTATTGTGGTTTTTCTAGGAATTCCTTTAACACTTACTGGTTTTTTGTCACTGTTTAAACATGTGAAGGTTTTATCATAACAATTTATAAATACTCTATTTTGTTCTAACCAGTGCATACCAATCAACAAATCATAAGAACCAAGAGGCAAAACATTAATCTTGACAACAGTTTCAAAATGATCCATAACTACTGCACATTATTTTACAAAACAAGTTACCTTTCTTTTAGGACCAGTGGCTAACTATACCAACAAAGAATTCTCAAATTTTTCAACAGATAACTTACATTTTTCTACTATTTTAGGTGCAATATAAGTAAGACTAGCTCCTGGATCAATCAAAATAGTTACAGGGGTCTGATTTATCATACCTTCTACTTCCACCATGGAAGTCTTATATTCAGCTTGTCGATTCTCCAAGGCTGCGTTGATTCTAGGCATGGTCCTTGCTACTTCCCCAATGGTCATCTCCTCCTATATAGTATGAATGTTGCTAACAGTCTTCTTCCGATTAGGATAGACTGAAGCATAGTGTGGGCCATTACACTTCTAGCACTTGATAGGCTCTTTGTGCTCAAAGTTCTTGGTAAAATTTTCATGATTATTTGCAAATTCCTTACCCTTGGAATTATTTTGATTGTTGGGTGTATTGATCTTGTTTCCTTGGAAATTCTTGTTATTAGAATAATTTTTGGCCTTATTGTTCTTGGAATTTCTGTTAGGCACAAAATCCTTCTTCTTTTGTTCAAACTGATTATTATTTTTCTTAGCTTTCCAGTTGGCCAAGCTTAGGATTCTTTCGATTTTGTTCAAAACAGAAGTTAGCCTTCCTTATAGCTTCTTCTAAAGTCTTTGGATTGTCATATTCAATCATGTCCTTAATATGATAAGGTAGACAGCTGAGGAATCGTTGTACCTTTGGTTTTTCATCTACAAGGTATGGTACATACCTAAGTAGGCTTAAGAACTTGTTGTTCAAATCCTTTATTGTCATTAATCCTAACTTCAGCTAATAAAACTCTTTGGCTCTCTCCTCATAATATTGCTCAGACAGAAATTCATTTTTAAAATACCTCTTAAAGGTACTCTAGTTTAGATTCTTCTCTTTTATTCCCTTAACTCTTTTCAAATCCTACTACCAAATGTCAGCCTTTCCTGAGAGGTTATAAATAGCCATTCTAGCCTTTAACTGGTTAGAATAGTTATATATTTGGAAGTACTTCTTCATCCCTGATAACCAGGATTCAACTTCCTCCCCCTTCTCAGTCTCTCCATTAAAGGTTGGTGGTTTTAACTTTTTGAATTCCCCAGAAATCTCCTCATAAGGTTTGTATTTCCTCTTCTTAGTGTACTGATTATCATCACTACTGTCACTAGTAGACTGGTAATTTCGTTCGTCACCAAACACCTCAGAAGATGAACTACTTTGAGTTTTAGTATGGTTTATCTTTTTAGATTTACGTTGATGACTTGTATCTTCTGATTCTATTCTTCTACCCCTTCCCTCAATTTGAAACTTTTCAGTTAGGATCTGGTTTAGCTCTTCTTGAGCCCTCAGAATCCTTTCATTTTCTCGCTTTACAAACTCCATTTCATATTTTAGATCTTTTACAGTTTGTAACAATTCTGAGGAATTAGTATTTAAATCCTCTGGTATAGGATCTCTTGGTAAATTTCCTGGTTCAGTAACTGGAGATTCCTCCTCTACATATTCTTCCATCCTTTCCATACCTGTATGTTAAACTTTAGAAAAACAATTCTCTGTTTAATAACATTTAAAATAAAATACGTCAACATAATAATTCGGTTTATTGTTTCATGAAAGCTAGTTGGGCTTCATCAAGGCCTAGTGTTTGAACCTTGTGCTCTGATACCACATGTCAAAACCCCAAATTTTCACGAAAATTTAAAATTTTGAATAATATAAAATGTTGAGACTGCAGTTGACTAACAGCTAATGGTTAGCAATAAAAGAAATAGTTAATCGATTAGTTTGCATAAACTCAATTATGTTAACTCAGCATTTTTCTTATTAACACCATATTAAGTTTAACTTGCGCATTATTTCTACATTCGGTTTACTGATGAGTCCTATTCATGACAGTAGGTGAAATCTGACTTTGAATCCCCGGGCTTACTTAGCATTTATGCTAAACCAGATGGATTACTTGTTCTTACAGGTTTATAGGTATGAATGATCGAGTAACGTCTTAAATTTCATATAGCATCCAGCAATAATTCTATTTTGCAAAAATTAATAAGATTAGTAGATAAGCTGTTGTAATCCAAAACACTTCTGCAAGGTAAAACAGTCTGTTTTCTTCAGTTGCTATTGTAAATAAGTTCAGCTGATTGTATTTCTTCCTGTAGTGTAAGTAGTGATAGTACCACTTCCTTTGGTTCTGAACATTTTATTTTGTCTGCTTGATAATCTTAATTTTAATACGCATATTCTGCCAATTCTATAATACATTTCTTGTATTAAGTTCTATCTAGGAACAACTTCCAAGGTTGGTGTTTTTCTTATAGAGCCAATCTTTTTATCTTATGTTAACCTTAGTATTTTGGTAAAAACTTAAAACCATTTTTTCGAGTAATGAGAAACAGCCAAATTCTAAGATAAGATCTCATTAATATGAACTAAGTAAAAGAGTTCCTAGGAAATACTCTTGCATTTCATTTTCTATTTTTACAATTTGCTAACATTTACTTTGCTAGTTCTAAGACTTACAAATGTGCATGAACTATTTGTTTATCAACATATAAGGTTTAAATAATGTTGCACTTGCAAAATATTGATGAATCTACCCAAAACGATGCTATGCAAAGATATCCACTTTATGTAGAAATTTCATGCCACCAAGTAAGAGAAACTGTAACTATTAGATACTTATTCTTACACCATTAATTAGACTATTTATATGTCCACGATTTCACATTAGTCTTAAATTAATATTGGTAACAATTTAGTCATTACACCACCCATCACACAAGAATGATATTACTATATAAGCTTGATGTGTTGTAACCATTTCAAAAAGAGGTTAATACTTATATAGGTATTATGCATATTACCAACGATACATGTTTATATAATCTTTTAATATCTTCACAAGTTAATTATTGGTACAAACTTACAATAGAGAAATACAATTCTCACGAGATTTACTAGCAAAATCTCGTATCATTGTTTACCAATATAATATGCAAGGTTTCTTTTTGGGTTACGAGGCTATACGATTATATTATGTGCTATGTTAAAGTTATTATAACATTGCATACCCACGCCAATCATGAGCTATACACCAACGTTAAAATAATTATCGTAAGCTATGAAACCCATGCAAACTATAGTGTTTATATACTGTTTGATGAAATCATTTGGGAGAATAATTGGTGATTATTGATCGCAGGTGACTATCGGAAATCGACCCACTGCATGATTATATTATTACGGCCACGTGGAAATTCCTTGGCCATGCACTAGTTGTATAAATAGTTGTCAACCCTAACCCATGGCTTATTCGAGTTCTGACATTTGCGTTGGCCCTTTGGGCTGCTCTGGAAGCTCCCATGGTGGGCATGAGTGGAAAATAGTTACAGAGGCTCCAACGCTGGTGTTAGTTGTGTCTTACACCCTTGAGTTGGGTTTTTTTGCTTGCCTCCACTGTGATTTCTTTATTTTGGTTAGAGTTCATTTCCCTCCTTGCACATGGCTTTACAGCCCGCCTATAGCTCCTTTCGCTGCCCTTCTATCGTGGTCTGTCATTGGTGAAAGCTTGAGCTTATTGTGTGTGATTGTGAAGCTCCTTCGTCGTAGGGTTTTGGAGTTTAGTTTTCCTACTTGCATGTTGGTGACAGTCCGACTCCATGCTTGTTGAATCCTTCGCAGCCATTGCTCAGGCTTACCTACACCCCTGTTGTTAGTGTGAAATGCACCAGAGTCCCATCGTCTCCATCCTCGATGAGAATTATGGTTTGGCTCTTCTTAGCATTGGTTGTGGTGTTGTTATTCCTCCGAGGTTCCATCGTTTTCACTTCCAGTTGAGGTAAGTAAAGAATTAAGAGCTATTACTATTTGCGGTTCCATTCTGCATAAGGGTTTTTGATTTTTAATTAACTTTGGTTCTTTTTACAATGGAGATTAACTCATCTCCATAGTTGATAGTCGCGCTACACAAATGGCTTCATGAATAGTCCACGGTAAGCTCTGGTTTCAAACATGGTTCTCTTTGCTTGTACAGACTTTTGCAATTGGAAGAAGTTTTGGCTATGTTACTCCCAGTATGGGGTTGCTGTTCTTCATTTTTATAGTTTTTACTTTGGTTTAAACCCTTGCTTTTCGCAAGGTGACTTCGGATTTAAGCTGTGTCTTGTAATGCTCTCCTCTCGGATTAGTGAAGAACTTGCAGTTTTGTAATACTATGTTAATACTTGTTCATACTCCATAACAAGATATGGGTGCTCGGCTATTAGCTGAGTTTTTGTACTCTGTTAATGTTTTGACTTACATTCGGGCTTCGTGCTCGTTGATATAATGTAAATATCTTTAAGATAGTATGTCTTAAGCTTAAATTCGTTCTCCTTTATGTATTTGTATTTTATCTCTGTGTGAATGAATTAAATTTTTCTTTAAATGTTTATATAAAAGAATAAGCTTATTACTTATCCTAGGTTACTACTGTAATGGTTTTGTATATTAAAGAATACTGGGTAATTTCTACTCAGAATTACAAGCTAGGGTTTTTACCCTATTTAACTTGTAAGATAATAATTTCTTTATTGTTATTAATTATTTTCGATTACTGTTAAAAGAATTTAAGATTGTTTCAGTGACTCAAGGAAATCCAGGTTAGGGTTTATGGAAATAATCTATGTTTCTTTCTTTAAATATTCCTTCATTTTGTTTAAAGAATTGTTAATTTATAAACGATATTATTTATGTTAATACTATTATCTGTATATATTATAAATACTTAAACTTGTATTTGTACATACACTTTATTACTAAAACTTGTGCCTATTCTGTATTAGTTTAGTTCATTCAGTGGTATTATTTCTGTTAGCTTACTAAGAAATGAAATGAGGGTTTCAACCCTGTCATTACTCCTTTACATGTATAATATGTTTGTAAAATTTAAAGGACAAATCTTTGTTAAAATACTTAGTTAATTAAACATAAGTTACTATTGTATCTTAGTTGTTTTGATTATATAAAAAAAATGTTGTTAGAGATAAATAATTCTTTGTTAAGATATTCTTTATCTTTAAATAAATTTGTCTTTAGAATTTAGTTATGTTACTAAACCCTACCTAGGGTTCGAATAGTTGCAGGTTAAGTTAGTTATTAATATCAGTAAAAGAAATAAACTAAAATAACCATACTTAATTCTTTGCTTAACATGATAAGATAAGTATTATATCTGAGTTGTTTCTAATTCCTCTGTTACAAGTTAAAAGTATAGTTTACAAAATGAAGTACTGTGTAAAAGAAATAACTTATCTACTTGAACAACTCGTGAATTATAATACATTGCTATCAGTAAAAATATTATGGCTATTTCTTTTCTACCATTCTTATTACATAGTCTAGTTTAAACAATAAACTTAACTAGGCAAATTAATATTCTTTTCTGAAAACAACTATCTACAGAAATAAATGATTCCAATACTCTGAAATACATAATAACTCTATTCATTTCAGATTTCTTTCTTATCCTTCATCTATTTTAAAATATACTGCCTATGCTAGAGTACGGTCTGGTCCATTCCAGACATGGAAAAACACAGGTATTATTGTTTTTCATCAATCACAGATTCAACATTTCAAATAACTTTAAGGATTACAATCTCTATCAGTTCACTACTAAACATTTAATCATCCATTAATCATTTAGTTTCACATATAAACTTTAAACACAGTAAAATAAAAGATTGTAGCACCTATTTAAGCTGGACAACAACAGCGTTGGGAGTCTGTTCCTCCCTACCAACTCCTGGAGAGCGCTCAAACAACATCTCCTCAGGACCCCCTAGCCTGTTCCCGGTATCCTTGGCTGAGAACTGGTGGAGCAGCAACCAAATACTAGTCCAATGACTCAGTAATCACTCTACACTAAGCAATAAGATCCTTCAGCTAAAAAGCTGCACTAGATCACTTTCTATAGTTTACCCCTCAAACACCTTCCACCAATTCCCTTCCCAATGAAATCCTTTGAAGTACATTCACCTGAATGATTCTCTTTTTTGGAAAATGAGCAGCCTCAGCTCTCTTCAATGGGCATTTTTATTAAGATTACCTAGGTCCTTTTGGGTTAGTTGTCATTAATTGAGCCACCTGCTCTGATCCCACTTTCTTTGGGAATCATGACCCCAAATGTAGGGAGGTTGCCACCTGCAACACTGGATGTGTTTGAGAATGATACCACTTGTCTATTTACTCTCCACCCAGTCTCCTCCACCAACTTGACCAGTAAACACTCTTTTAGCAGCTCTCCCAAGTTGTTGTCTCCACTTTTATTTATTTATAATTAAAATATTCAGAATTACATTAAACATCTTTGACTCTGCTAAGTCATCAATTACAACTTAGCATAAAATTTAACATATTATCTTGAAATAAAATCAAATATGATAATATAATTTTTCCAAAATTGGGGCATGTGACATACACACCCCCTTAGAATATAACTTCATCCTCGATGTTATTTATTCTTCATCCTCAGAATTCTGCTGGAACAAAATTGGATATGCATCTCGCATTTTACTTTCCAATTCTCAAGTGGCCTCCTCTGGACTAAGGTGCTTCCTCTGCACCTTCACCTGTCCAATGGTGCGGTTCGAAAGTGTGATCTCCCTCCACCCAAGGATACAGTCTGGTTCCACCATAAAATCTCCTAGTTCCACCTGTACATCATTCCAGTTAACAACATGAGTAGCATCATGAACATATTTCTTTAAAACAGAAATGTGAAAGACATTATGTACTCTTAAATTTGGTGGTAATGCTAATTGATAATCCACTTGTCCAATTCTAGATAGAATTTCAAATGGACCACAGTAACG
Source organism: Pseudotsuga menziesii (assembly GCA_001517045.1). NCBI lineage: Eukaryota > Viridiplantae > Streptophyta > Pinopsida > Pinales > Pinaceae > Pseudotsuga > Pseudotsuga menziesii. The sequence goes on along the minus strand of LPNX010743069.1, from coordinate 1,252,431 downwards.
AGGTGCCAATTTTGGACAACTTCCCAGTATTAGAGAGCTCTTTTTGGGCCTTACCTTAATGAACACATGTTCACCTACCTAAAACTCCTTCGGAGTTATTTTAAGTCTGCTTGACTTTTCTGTCAATCCTGTGCCACTTTCAGATTACCCTGCACCTGTTTTACAATTTCTTCCTTTTCCTTTAACAGTTGAGGGCCTAATACTAGTCTATCCACATTATTACTCCAAGAAATAGGAATATTACATTTCTGTCCATATAAAATTTCAAAAGGACTAAATCTGGCTGATGTCTGATAATTATTATTATAAGCAAATTCTACCAGATGCAAATAATCCTCCCATTTACCTGGCTGGTCTTTCACATACATTCTTAATAGATATTCTAGTACTTGGTTCACTCTTTCAGTTTGTCCATCTCTTTGAGGATGGAATGAAGTACTAAAATTTAATGTAGTGTTTAACCCTTCAAACAAAGACTTCCAAAAGTTTCCTGTAAATTTAGGATCCCTATCTGAGATTATGACTTTTGGTACTCCATGCAATCGAAAAATCTGTTTTAGAAAAATATCAGCTATGTTTGCGGCTTTGTAGGTAGTTTTAACAGGTATAAAGTAAGCTGCTTTGCTTAACTTATCAACTACTACCATGATGGAATCATTCTGATTTTGATTTCTAGGCAGCCCAGTAATAAAATCTAAACTAATTATCTCCCATTTCCAGCTAGGTGTTGATGTTCAGTTTTTACCTGTTGACATTCAAAACACCTAACAATATATTCTGCTACTTCAGTTTTCATTTTTGGCCAAAAATACTCTTTTCTTAACATAGTTATAGTCTTTTGATAACCTAGATGGCCTTAATATGGAGTTTCATGAATTTCATCCAGAATTAATAGCTTAACTTTAGGTACATTGAGCACAAGCATTCTGTCTTTATACAGTAAAAATTATTTTGAATTTAAACTGTAACCTGTACTTAAGCTTTCTATTGGATTTTCTTTAGTTTTAGCTTGTAAATTCTGGTAAATTTCATCCTGTTCTATTCCTTCTTTAAGCTGTTCATCCAAATCTATAGCATAAGTACTGATAGCTACTGCAAAATTCAGCCTTGCATTTCTACTCAATGCATCAGCAACTTTATTTTCTTTACCTTTTATGTGCTGAATTTCAAAATCATACTCGCTTAAGAAAGCTAACCACCTAGCTTATCTAGCATTTAAATTAGGCTGATCTAAAAGATACTTCAAGCCTTTATTGTCAGTCATTAAAATAAATTTTCTGCCAATTAGGTGATGTCGCCACATCTTTAAAGCGTGTATAACAGCTGCTAATTCCATATCGTATGTTGCATAATTCTTTTCATGAACTTTTAACTTTCTTGACTCATAGGCAATAGCATGCCCTTCCTGAGTCAAAACACCACCTAAGCCATCATTACAGGCGTCAGTGCACACTACAAATTCTTTATTAGGATCAGCTATTCTTAGAATAGGTGCACTAGTTAATAAAGTTTTTAACTTTTTAAATCTTTCCTCACATTTCTGATTCTAGTCAAACTTCTTTCCCTTCTTCTGCAATGAAGTTATCATATTTTTCATCCTTGAAAAACCTTCAATGAATCTCTAGTAGTAACCGGTAATGCCCACGACAGATCGAACATCCATCACATCCTTAGGAACTGGCCAATCTTCGATTTCCTTTATCTTTTCGGGATCTACGAAAATTCCTTCCTTGGTCACCACATGACCTAAATACTGAATCTTATCCTTGAAGAAATCACATTTACTAAACTTTGCGAAGAGTTGATGATCTCGCAACTCTTGCAAAACAATTTTTAGATGTTCTTTGTGTTCTTCTTCAGTTTTTGAATAGATTAGAATGTCATCGATAAACACGACCACAAACTTATCTAAATACTTATGTATAACATTGTTCATTAAACACATGAAAATAGTTGGGGCATTAGTAAGCCCGAATGGCATTATGACAAATTTGTAATGACCATATCTAGTTCTAAAAGTTGTCTTAAAGATGTCTTCATATTTAATCCTTACTTGATGATATCTAGACCTTAAATCTATTTTCGAAAACACCATGGCTCCACGTAGTTGATCAAACAGATCATCTATGCGAGGCAATGGATATCAATTTTTGATGGTCATCTTGTTTAACTAACGGTAATCTATGCAAAGTTGCATAGTTTTGTCCTTCTTCTTAACAAAGATGATAAGTTCCCCCCAGGGAGACACACTAGGTCGAATATACCCTTTATTAATTAATTATTTTAATTGAGACTTTAATTCATTAAGTTCCAAAATGTTCATTCGATACAGGGCCTTTGAACTAAGTACTGCACCCAGTACCAGTTCAATGGTGAAATCCATTTCCCTTTTTGGAGGTAGTCCTAGAATTTCTTCAGGGAATACATCAATATATTATTTTAATACTAGTATGTCTTCCAAATTTAACTTATCTGTCTTGATTAGACTCTCTTCATCAGTTACAGTTATTGCATAAGCTTTACATCCCTTCCTAACAGCTCTTTTAAGTTGTAAAGCAGAAATCTGCCTTATTGTGGTTTTTCTAGGAATTCCTTTAACACTTACTAGTTTTTTGTCACTGTTTAAACATGTGAAGATTTTATCATAACAAATTAGAATTAGTCTATGTTGTTCTAACCAGTCCATACCAATCAGCAAATCATAAGAACCAAGTGGCAAAACATTAATCTTTACAACAGTTTCAAAATGATCCATAACTACTGCACATTCTTTTACAAAACAAGTTACCTTTCTTTTAGCACCAATGGCTAACTGTACCAACCAAGAATTCTCAAATTTTTCAACAGATAAATTACATTTTTCTACTATTTTAGGTGTAATATAACTAAGACTAGCTCCTGGATCAATCAAAATAGTTACAGGGGTCTAATTTATCATACCTTCTACTTCCACCATGGAAGTCTGATATTCAGCTTTTCGATTCTCCAAGGCTGCGTTGATTCTGGGCATGGTCCTTGCTAGTTCCCCAATGGTAATCTCCTCCTGTATAGTATGAATGTTGCTAACAGTCTTCTTTCGATTAGCACATACTAAAGCATAGTGTGGGCCATTACACTCCTAGCACTTGATAGCCTCTTTTTGCTCAAAGTTCTTGGTAAAATTTCCATGATTATTTGCAAATTCCTTACCTTTAGACTTATTCTGATTGTTGGGTGTATTGCTCTTGTTTCCTTGTAAATTCTTGTTATTAGAATAATTTTTGGCCTTATTGTTCTTGGAATTTCTGTTAGGCACAAAATCCTTCTTCTTTTGTTCAAACTGATTATTATTTTTCTTAGCTTTCCAGTTGGCCAAGCTTTCCTTCTTTTGATTCTGTTCAAAACAGAAGTTATCCTTCCTCATAGCTTCTTCTAAAGTCTTTGGATTGTCATATTCAATCATGTCCTTAATATGATAAGGTAGGAAACTAAGGAATCATTGTACCTTTGGTTTCTCATCAACAAGGTATGGTACATACCTAAGTAGGCTTAAGAACTTATTGTTCAGATCCTTCATTGTCATTGATCCTAACTTAAGCAGATAAAACTCTTTGCATCTCTCCTCATAATATTTCTCAAACTGAAATTTCTTTTTAAAATACCTCTTAGAGGTACTCTAGTTTACATTCTTCTCTTTTATTCCCTTAACTCTTTTCAAATCCTGCCACCAAATTTCAGCCTTTCCTGAGAGGTTATAAATAGCCATTCTAGCCTTTAACTGGTTAGAATAGTTATATATTTGGAAGTACTTCTTCATCCCTAATAACCAAGATTCAGCTTCCTCCCCCTTCTCAGTCTCTCCATTAAAGGTTGGTGGTTTTATCTTTTTGAATTCGTCGAAAATCTCCTCATAAGGTTTGTATTTCCTCTTCTTAGTGTACTAATTATCATCACTACTATCACTGGTAGACTGGTAATTTCGTTTTTCACCAAACACCTCAAAAGATGAACTACTTTCAGTTTTAGTATGTTTCATCTTTTTAGATTTACGTTTATGACTTGTATTTTCTGATTCTATTCTTCTACCCCTTCCCTCTGTTTGAAACTTTTCAATTAGGATCTGGTTCAGCTCTTCTTGAGCCCTCAGAATCCTTTCATTTTCTCGCTTTACAGACTCCATTTCATATTTTAGATCTTTTACAGTTTGTAACAATCCTGAGGAATTGGTAGTTAAATCCTCTGGTATAGGATCTCTTGGTAAATTTCCTGGTTCAGTAACTGGAGATTCCTCCTCTGCATATTCTTCCAGCCTTTCCATACCTGTATGTTAAACTTCAAAAAAACAATTCTCTGTTTAATAACATTTAAAATAAAATATGTCAGCATAATAATTCAATTTACTGTTTCATGAAAGCTAGTTGGGATTCATCAAGGCCTAGTGTTTGAACCTTGTGCTCTGATACCACATGTCAAAACCCCAAATTTTCATGAAAATTTAAAATTTTGAATAATATAAAATGTTGAGACTACAGTTGACTAACAACTAACGATTAGCAATAAAAGAAATAGTTAATATATTAGTTTGCATAAACTCAATTATGTTAACTCAGCAGTTTTCTTATTAAGACCATATTATGTTTAACTTACGCATTATTTCTACATTTGATTTACTGATGAGTTCTATTTATAACAGTAGGTGAAATCTGACTTTGAATCCTGGGGCTTACTTAGCATTTATGCTAACGCAAATGGATTACTTGTTCTTACAGATTTCCAGGTATGAATGATCGAGTAACGTCTTAAATTTCATAAAGCATCCAGCAATAATTCTATTCGCAAAAATTAATAAGCTTAGTAGATAAGCATATGTAATCCAAACCACTTCTGTAAGGTAAAACAGTCTGTTTTCTTCAATTGCTATTGTAAACAAGTTCAGTTGATTGTATTTCTTCCTGTAGTGTAAGTAGCGATAGTACCACTTCCTTTGGTTCTGAACATTTTATTTTATCTGCTTGATAATCTTAATTTTAATATGCATATTCTACCAATTCTATAAAACATTTCTTGTATTAAGTTCTATCTAGGAACAGCTTCCAAGGTTGGTGTTTTTCTTATAGAGCCAATCTTTTTATCTTATGTTAACCTCAGTATTTTGGTAAAAGCCTAAAACCATTTTTCCAAGTAATGAGAACCAGCCAAATTCTAAGATAAGATCTCATTAATCTGAACTGAGTAAAAGAGTTCCTAGGAAATGCTCTTGCATTTCATTTTGCTATTTTTACAATTTGCTAACATTTACTTTGCTAGTTTTAAGACTTACAAACGTGCATGAACTATTTGTTTATCAACATATAAGGTTTAAATAATGTTGCACTTGCAAAATATTGATGAATCTACCCAAAAGGATACTATGCAAAGATATCCACTTTATGTAGAAATTTAATGCCACCAAGTAAGAGAAACTTTAACTATTAGATAGTTATTCTTACACCATTAATTAGACTATTTATATGTCCACAATTTCACATTAGTCTTAAATTAATATTGGTAACAATTTAGTCATTACACCACCCATCACACAAGAATGATATTACTATATAAGCTTGATGGGTTGTAACCATTTCAAAAAGGGGTTAATACTTATATGCAAATTACCAACGATACATGTTTATATAATCTTTTAATATCTTCACAAGTTAATTATTGGTACAAACTTACAATAGAGAAATATAATTCTCACGAGATTTACTAGCAAAATCTCGTATCATTGTTTACCAATATAATATGCAAGGTTTCTTTTTGGGTTACGAGGATATACGATTATATTATGTGCTATGTTAAAGTTATTATAACATTGCATACCCGCACCAATGATGAGCTATACACCAACGTTAAAATAATTATCGTAAGATATGAAACCCATGCAAACTATAGTGTTTATATGATGTTTGATGAAATCACTTGGGAGAATAATTGGTGATTATTGATCGCAGGTGATTATGGAAAATCGACCCACTCCATGATTATATTATTGTGGCCACGTGGAAATTCCTTGGCCATGTACTAGTTGTATAAATAGTTGTCTACCCTAACCCATGGCTTATTCGAGTTTTGACATTTGTGTTGGCCCTTTGGGCTGCTCTGCAAGCTCCCATGGCGGTCGTGAGTGGAAAATAGTTACAGAGGCTCCAACGCTGGTGGTTGTTGTGTCTTACTCCCTTGAGTTGGGTTCTGTTGCTCACCTCCACTGTGATTTATTTATTTTGGTCAGAGTTCACTGCCCTCCTTGCACATGGCTTTATGGCCCGCCTGTAACTCCTTTTGCTGCCCTTCTATCATGGTCTGCCATTGGTGAAAGCTTGAGCTTATTGTGTGTGATTGTGAAGCTCCTTCATCGTAGGGTTTTGGAGTTTAGTTTTCCTTCTTGCATGTTGGTGATATTCTGACTCCATGCTTGTTGACTCCTTCTTAGCCATTGCTTAGGCTTACCTACACCCATGTTGTTAGTGTGAAATGCACCAGAGTCCCATCGTCTCCATCCTCGACGAGAATGAGGGTTTGGCTCTTCTTAGCATTGGTTGTGGTGTTGTTATTCCTTCGAGGTTCCATCATTTTTGTTGGGCACCATTTTTACCTATTTTGCCATCTAAATACCTTCCAGTTTTCTCCATAAACCTTCGTACTTGATCCATAAAACCTTAATTTCATCCACAAAACTTTGGTCAAAGGTATAAATGTTGTTGCTTCTTAACAAATTGAATTATAATATTTTTAAGGCATTTAAATTAAGGTCTTATTCAAAATTACAGAATGTGCTAACTTCCCATAATTTCTCCTAGGTTGGATACTTGCAGGCCAGCTAGGAGCAAACTGAGAGATGGGAGGAAGATCCTCGATGTCCAAGGATGGTTAAATTTCTAACGAACAGATGATATGGCTTTCACAGGTGTCGAGTCAATGCCGGTCAAAGACGACCACCTGCGCTACCACTTAGCATAAAAACATGACAGTTTCGATTTTGTCTATTTTGATGGATCTGATGGAGGATCTCGAGGGTTGCATATCATTATGAGTCCTCCAAATTTATAGCATTTCCATTTTTTTTTTAAATTGTATAAGTATTTGATTTTACAGAGGAGAGAAACCCCTTGGATCATAGATGTATGGTTTTGAAATAAAGACTGTAGATTTGATAAAATACTATGTATGTTCATTTCTATCTGGTGAATGCGATTGAGTTCTAGAGCTCTGTGATTTTATTTGCATGTACAAGCGAAGCATTGGAGGGCCCCCTTTGCCAAGTTTGCACACCTCTTTCTGCATCATTGCATGTGGTATGTTTTAATTAAATCTTGTAGAAGTCGATTCTCCTTATTTTAATTACTTATACATTGCAAAACGAGTTAGATTGTATGAACAGGGTTATGAGCTCTGTTATTTAAATGTTTAAACGATGTAGGAATGATTTATATTGCATTGCTTACTCAATATCGAATTGCTTAGGATAGTTATACATTGCGAATGTCTTCTTGTAAAGGAAATCAATGATTGACTGCTTTCAACAATGAGATAATAGGCAGTGTATTGTGATCTATTTTTAAGATTTAGCTTCAATTTTTTATCTCAAAATATTTCACATATGAATCACTAGTTAAACTAAGAGATCAAATGAAGTTGCTTCTGTAAGGGAGGTTTTGCATTTCAAAGTCACAGCATTCTAGCATTTAATAGATTTGTTTCATAGTTAAACTAAATTTCCAGTCAGGTCTAGCTTTGAGTCTCTATATTTGGGATATGCCTCTACGTTTACAAACTCCGGATTGACATAAAATTAAGGTGTAATTTACACTAGTGGATTGGAGCCCAACATTTGGCGCCGTTGTCAGGGAGGCATTTTAGAAGCAGACTTAAGAACTTTAGTTCTCTTATAAAAAGAAAATTTCAAAAACACGGAGTAGATTCTAGTTTTATGTCAAGACAAAGAGATGAAAAGGGAAGATTTATCAAAAACCCCCCAAAAATAGAAGTAATAGGAACTTATTTATCTGATCAAAAAGGACTCATTACAACTGTTGATACTTTTGAAATGGCTGAAGAAGAAACATCAAAAGGGCCAACTACAGAATAGAGAAGGGAGTTTGAGAGAAGGTTACAAATGGAAAATAAACTAAGACAAGAAAGAAGGGAAGAAGAGAGGAGACATGAAAGGGATGAAAGGGCAGAAGAAGATCAGGAAGCCACCTTTAAATTCCCCATCTTGGACATTAGCATCATCCTAGGGGAAGAGGTGAAGATGAAAAATATTCCACCATCTGTCCTACCAAATTCTATGGTATGACTTCTAAAGATCCAGAATCTTTCCTATTCAAATTTGATATCTTGTGTCGAACCTATGGATATACTAATGACACCCACAAAATTTGTCTTTTCCCTGCTACTGTTAAAGCAGCTGCCTTGAAATGTTTCATGGGATTAGGAAAGCATTCTATAACTAGCTAGGATGAGATGAGGAAAATTTTTATTAGAAAATATCAGGCATATTGTAGATCAACAGATTTAAAAGATGACATTTTCAAGATATCTCAGCAGGAGGACGAAATCTTGGAAGAGTATTTAGAAAGATTCTCATACAACTTGCAGAAATCCAAATACAATTCCTTGACACCTGAGATCACTCAGACAATCTTTTTAAAAGGAATAAGAGAAGAATACCTTGATATTTTGAATGTTATGGGCAAAGGTGACATCTCCTACTTACCCTTTGATGAGATACAAGAATTATGTTAGAAGTATTCAAGAGGAAAGGCTAGAAATGGGAAAAGGGATGTAACTTCCAAAGTAACTAAATCTGCAACTAGTGGCATATCCAGAGATGAACTTGGGAATCTATTAGAATATTTTAAGACTAATCTATTGAGTACCTTAGGAACACAAGTCGAAACATCAAGAACTAAGAAAAGACAAGAACAACAAGACCAACAAGATCAAGCCTTGTCTATTTTTTTCCTTAAATGTAGAAAGAAACACCCATTAAAAGAATGTCCTTTAAATATTGTTCAAATTTGTGGCTTATGTACTGCAAATCATAAAACTAATGATTGCCCCAGATTGAAAGAATTGCAGGCAACTCGAATGGAGGAGAATCAAAGCATGGAGTCTCTCTATTTTATGGGACAACGAAGACCTTAGCAGCCACATTTTTCAGGTATGTCTCAAGATCCTATGTAGCAGTTTCATTCAAATTATCAGACTCCTGTTCAAAATTCATGGAGTGCACCCATGCCCTGGAAAACTTGGTCTCCCCAATTAGCCTAATCTGCTCCAAATTGGGGAGGGTATACTCATGCTAACCAGACATATCAATAGGCCTATCTACATCCCTATCAACAACCTTCTGCATATCCTCAATACCAGTAGAATCTAGCCCCATTTTTCCAATAACCCCATCTTGCTCCCCAACTAGGCCAACAACCTCAACAGCTTCTATTGCCATCCAACCAGCCTCCACCTCGACTAACACAAATTCAGCCCAGCCAATACCAAATCTGAATAATAAAATGGATAAACCCATGTATAATGTTGATCATGGAATGGCACTCCCCTACTCAATCCTCCCACTTCAAAACATCAAATTAAGATCTAGAAAAACTTTTCAAAAAGAATCTCCTGTTATTTTAGAAGAACAAGCAGAAAATGAGAAAACTTCAAAAAAATTAAATATAGAAAAGTCACAGTCAGAAAATTCACAGTCAGAAAATCACAGTCAAAAAGGGAAAACATTAGTACCTTATATACCTCCCTTTCCAGAAAGGTTGGTCAAGGAAAAACTTTCAATCTCCCTACCTGATTTTGATGTTTTGAATGAGTTAACCAATGTATGTGTCAAAATTCCCCTACTGCAGGCTATAAAGGATATTCCAATCTATACAAAAGAAGTTAGGGAATTATGTCTTAATAAAAGAAGGAAGGATCCATCAAAAATTCATGTGGTAGGAAAATTAGCAGGATTAATGTCTAACACTATCTTTATTGAAAAATATGTTGATCCTGGCATCCCAATGGTCACAATCACTGTCAACAATTTTTCAATTCCAAAAACACTGATTGATTTAGGTGCTGCTATTAATGTCATGACACTAGAGACAATGGAATACCTTCACTTGAAAAATATCAGACCAACCACTACAGTTTTGGAACTAGCTGACAGATCTAAAATCATACCTGAAGGGATCCTAGAAGATATCATTGTTTCTTTAGATTCCTAGGAGTATCCTGTAGATTTTATAGTGCTGCAACCAAATTCTAATCTAGGAGGGCATCCATTGATTCTTGGCAGACCCTGGTTGGCAACAGCTGATGCTTTCTAGGGTGTAGGTCAGGAAGTATGCTCATTTCACATGGGACAGAGAGAAAACAAATTACACTTTATCCTTCTGCCCAACGACCTTTTGTATTAGATCAGTTATCATGGATTAATGAGACCAAATATCAGGAAGAAGAAGTAATTCATCCTGTCCTAAGTATCAATCAGTTCTTTGATTTTCAAGAAGAAAACAACGAAGATTTGCTAGATTACTTCATTGCTGAACCTGATATTTCTGAAGAATTAAGAGACATGCAGTATGCTATAACAGATCAAGTTTTGGGACAGAATTTTCAGGAAAATTGCACAGTACATTCTTTAGCATTGGCACTTCATGATATTTTTAATGTTCATTCAATCATTGATGTCCAAAGCAAAACAATTGAAATCAGTCCAGGAAAACATTTGAATATCAGTGCACATCTTACTACATCATAGGAAGAACAGTTGATTACCTTACTGAATAAATATTCCCATGCATTTGCTTGGGAATACACTGACATGCTAGGAATTCATCACGAAACATGCACTGACCACATTTACACAGATGATGAAATCAGACCTCTTAGACAACCTCAATGTAGAATGAACCCCATACTAAAAGAGATAGTTAAGGAAGAATTGCAGAAGTTATTAAAGGTAGGATTTATCTACCTTATCTCTGATAGCCAATGGGTTTCTCCCTTGGTTGTTGTTCCAAAGAAAAATGGCAAATGGCGGATATGTGTAGATTACAGGAAGTTAAACAAGGCAACACTAAAAGATTATTTCCCATTGCCCTTTATTGATCAGGTTTTAGATGCCTTGGCTGGAAAGGAATATTTTTCATTTTTAGATGGTTTCAGCGGATATAATCAAATTAGCATTGCAAAAGAGGATCGGGACAAAACTACCTTTACATGTCCCTAGGGCACATATGCTTACAAGTTTTTACCTTTTGGCTTATGTAATGCCCCAGCTACCTTTCAGAGAGCAGTCTTGGCCATTTTTGCAGATCTAATTCATGAATGTGTTGAAGTCTATATGGATGATTTTTCTATGCATGGAAGTGCCTTTGAGGATTCCTTAGCAAACTTGGAGAAATTTTTAAAAAGGTGTGTTGACTCAAATCTTTCCCTTAGCAACGAAAAGTGTTATATGATGATGACTGAAGGGATAGTTTTAGGACATCACATTTCTTCATCTGGAATAAAAGTAGACCGCGCTAAAATTAAAATCATTGTAAATCTATCTGAACCAACAACTCAAACAAATGTAAGAATTTTTTTAGGGTATGCAGCCTATTATCGTAGATTTATTGCAAATTTCAATAATATAGCTCTGCCATTGTTCAAATTACTTTCAAAGGATGTACATTTCAAATGGTATACTAATTGTCAATTTGCATTTCAGACACTTAAAGAGAAGCTCTCAACCGCTCCCATTTTAAGGGGACCAAATTGGACATTACCCTTCCATATTTCTATTGAAGCATCTGATACTGCAATAGGGGCCTCTTTGGGACAAAAAGAGCATACCATGACTTATGCTATTTATTTTATCAGCAAAAATATAACACCTGCAGAATTGAATTATACAGTCACTGAAACGGAGATGTTGGCAGTAGTTTATGCTATGAACAAATTCTGTCATTACATTATTGGCTACTAAATTTTTGTCCACACAGATCATTCCACTTTACGATATTTGATGAATAAGTCTATTACTAATGGTCGGATAACCAGATGGTTACTATTAATGCAGGAATTCAATATCACTATTTTAGATCGGCCTGGACGAGAAAATCAAGTGGCAGATTTCCTGTCTCACTTACACAATACTAGTGAGGTTGTTCCTGTTTTAGATAGTTTTCCTGATGAACACTTGTTTGCAATTTCTGTTATCACTCCTTGGTATGCTGATATCGCCAATTATTTATCATCAGGACAGCTACCTCCATCTATGTCATCTAAAGAAAAGAAAAAGATTATTAAACAAAGTGCTAGACATATATGGGTCAATGGCGATCTCTTTTATACAGGATATGATCTAATTATTAGGAGATGTGTACGACAAGATGAAGATTTAGATATTTTGAAATCATGTCATGATGAACTGTGTGGTGGCCATTTTGCAGAGAAAAGAATAGCATACAAGATACTCAATTTGGGGTATTACTGGCCTTCTAGTTTCAAGGATTCTAACAAGTATGTTAGGAGCTGTGATCCTTGTCAACGGATGGGATGACCAATATGATCTAATGAAATGCCACTCCAACCACAAATCCTAATAGAACCATTTGAGAAGTGGGCTCTTGATTTCATTGGTCCAATTCATCCACCATCACAAGGAAGGAAGTACATTCTAGTATGTACCAACTATGTTACAAAGTGGGTGGAAGCCAAACCATTACCAAGAGCCACCGAACAGACAGTGGTAAACTTTCTTTTTGAACATATATTTTTTAGATTTGGGGTTCCTAGAGAGATTGTTACTGATCAGGGTGCACAGTTTACTTCTAAACTAGTGCAGGAGATAGCAGCAAAGTACAAGATTAAGCACAGAAAATCTACACCTTACCATCAACAAGCCAATGGCCAGGTGGAATCTACAAACAAAACTTTGGAAGGAATCATCACCAAAACTGTGCAGATGCATAGAAAGGATTGGTCAGCTAAGTTTACTGAAGCTTTATGGGCATACTGAATCACTTGGAAAAATAGTACTGGTTTTTCTCCTTATCAGCTTGTTTATGGTAAGCAAGTCCTCTTGCCGATAGAACTTCAAATTCATACCTTTAAGTTAGCAGCAGATTTGGGGATGAATCTTTCTAAAGCACAACAAGAAAGGATACTACAATTGAATCGATTAGATGAGATGAGACAGGCTGCAATAGAAGACAATATTTTGATACAACAACAGAGAGCCCAATGGCATGACAAGTTTATCAAAAAGAAACAATTTCACATCGGTGACTGGGCCCTATTGTTTGATTCAAAATTT